>JAMQGT020013859.1:7500-187500 GCA_024447675.2 Pterophyllum scalare
GTTTCAGTTAAGGGGGAATTTCTTTTCCTCTATATTTTTGTTTTGGTTGTTGTTTTGACCTTTGTTTTCTCTGAAGTCCATTCATGCTCTGTAAACTGGCAATAAAAGATTTCAGACTTTTTCAGTGATTACCTGAGTTTCTTCTTCCATCCAGATAGCCAGGCATTACATAGAAAATTTAATTTCTAGCTTATTAAATGTCACTAGCTGAGCAGTCCTTACCTTTGTAAACCTCTCAGCTTCTCTTTCTTACATCTTTCTCCATCTTTTATCCCACCTGGAAAATAGAGCTCTAAACTTAACTGCAAACTCAGACACATTGCGTGACAAAACAGTTATACTCAAGCAATTTGTTTTGTAACATAAAGCTGTTTGAAAAGTTGCATTTGAAATTACCTGCCACATTACTGGTAATGCTCACTCCTATTCTGTACACGCTTAAGTACCGGGACCACAACTTTATAAACAGCAGCATGAAAGCACCAAAGAGATGAGAAGGGAAAGGGGATATGGTGAAGAGGGTTGGTGACATTACTTAATCAGTGAGCGAGTATTACCACGCCATCAACTGGAAGCAACTTCAGACTGCCGCTCACAAAATTATTATTATGTATTAAAATCTTTCAGGCCAACTTGTAGCGTATTTATCCTGATTAAATGCTACACTACGTGATTCTACAGAAGAAAAATAAACACCGCGCCGCAGTCACACTGCTAGAACTTGTCTCCATCATGGCCGCCTCGTGGGCACAGTTTCACCGAAACTGCTGTAAAATTTTTGACACTGCCCCGCGCATGCGCAGTGCGGGTGGCTTAGTGGGTCGGAGTCTCGCGCAACTTGCAGGGGCGACAGTCGGGGTTATAGCAACGGAAAGCCCATCAGCAGGAACAGCGGGACGGTGGCTACCTCAGTAAGTAACAACAACTTTACTGAAAACAGCCCTCCACGGGGCCCAGTCTGTGCTGTCCGACCGTCTCTGTGACCCTGTCACGGGATTAAGTCTCCAGCCGTCCCGTGTGTGACAGCCAGCCGCTCGCTGGTAACGTGCGTGTGTATGTGTATTATCGAAAAGGCCTCCAGAGGGGGGTAACGTTAGCCTGGAAAAGTCGCGTTTTCAGTTACTCTCGGATGTGTTTTAAGTTAGTTGGTACAAGTGTGGGGAAATTAAATAAGTTGGAGAAATGGGCTTATTTAAAACAACAGAAGCCAAACACCAACGGAACCCCACCACCAGCGGTGGCCGCGATGAGGTGAGCGGTTAGCCGGGAGCTAGCTGAGCGGTGAGAGGCAGCGGTGAAGCGGTTGTAACGTCTGTCAAAACACCGAGCTGGAGCCGTGAGACCGACCGACAGCGGCGGCAAAGTTCAGCCGTTAACCGGCGAACACACCGCGGTTCATAACTATTACATTACCACAGGTTTATGGCCTGCTTAGACCAGACTATAAAATGCAAAATTACCTCTGCTGATAATAAAAATGCAGTTTTATCAGATTTATCTCATTATCTGATTAAAAACCTGTTGACAAAGGACCCTTTGAAATATCTGAAATACGGCATTATTCCATCACTAAGTGCTTGCATATAAAATATGAAATTATTGTTAGTTAATTTTTAATCAGTAACATTTTATGCCGTGTTATTTAATTGTTTATAACATTTTCCCCCAGTAGAGCAGAAGTTAGTGGACAAAACAAACCAGTGCAATCACTTTATAGGTTAATCAACATGATTTAGTAGTAACTTCGTATTTCCTATTATAAATCAAAATTAGAAAGGTAATTACTAACTAAAGCCTTAAAAGAAATTTATTTTAAAGCTTTAGTTAATAAATAAACCTGAATGCCCTCAGATATCTCTGCTAGAGAGAGGGAGGACAGGTGTCGTTAGCCTGTTTTTAGATTTTACAAGAAATCTGAAAATGCAACTATCATGATAAACTAAACCAACAGGTTCTCTGTAGACAGCTTTCATTTGAATTTAGTTGTGCTGCTGCTGTGTAAAATGGATGGGAGCAGCTAAAACCACATTTGCTCTTTACATTTAAGCCATTCAAACAGGTGGTTTCATGAAAAGATCATCACTGGCCTGAAGTTTCATCCATACATCTTTTTCTTGTAATTTATTAAAGTGGTCTTGATCAGTAGTTCTCCAGCTTTTCAGAAGGTTAATTGGCTGCTTTTTCACAAATTTTCAGTCCAGTCTGTTTTTACCTGACCATTTTCAGAAAAACATCTTTTTGTTTGTTAAGCCACTTAACATTGACCTATGAATTATTCAAACATAAAACACACACCTAACTCAAGGGATGAACCAGTGTTGTGTCTACACATAACAAACAACTCAGTAAAGAATCAGAATCACTAGTCCACTTAAGCCTTTTTCCTATGTATGTGTGTCTGTTCTTTATGTGTGTATTGTGGTGCTCCCAAAGCATTTAAATCTTCACACAAGTGGAGCTGTTAGGTATTAAATGATACTAACAGGCGATATAATTTGGATTAATTATTAATCTGAATATAGATCAATCAGATTAGTCTAAAAGTACCATCAGACAAGAACTCACAGGCTGAATAATGTTACATAGCTTTAGTATCAATCAGTCTGCACTCAAGTTTTCATGGCTGTGACAGCAGGTGTGTTTATGAAGGATCCTCACATGTCTCACCTGAGTATGACCTAAGATTCATGTCCTTACATGGCCAGCTCGGGTGTCATTTTAGCTGTGCTGATAAGAAATAAATACAGTTGAGTTGCTGTAGTATCGTGTCACTATTGAATAATTTGCCTCACAGGTTGGAGTGACCTCAGTGTTGTTTGAATAACTGTCCACTTTGCATAATGACTGGGTGAAAGAGTCACAGAGCAGACCTCAATATTTCACTGCTTACAGTTCACAGAGTAGCTGAACTAGTTTAAATGAGGGCTCTGTGTGTTCAGACACTGAAATACTGGAATATCTGACTGATTCACCAGCTGCAGCCAGGAAGTGATTGTTCGGCACAACACCTCATATTGTGTTTACTTTGGAGGCCGTCAGCTCACAGGAAATGCTGTGGTATTGTTGGATTTTTCCTTATCTCGGACTGTCAGTGTGATGCGTTGCTGCTGCGTTGGTTTTTA
Source organism: Pterophyllum scalare (assembly GCA_024447675.2). Lineage (NCBI taxonomy): Eukaryota > Metazoa > Chordata > Actinopteri > Cichliformes > Cichlidae > Pterophyllum > Pterophyllum scalare. The sequence goes on from JAMQGT020013859.1 coordinate 10,623, forward strand.
TGTTTGTCTGACACACCTACAGGCGGTCTGAACTGCGATGGGCAAAGTGTGTTGAACCTGGGCTAACAGGATTAACTGGGCAGAGATTAGAGGCCCGGCCTCAGTTTTTCTGTGACATGTCCTCTGTAACCCGGTCAGGGGGTAAACTTCATGACCTTTCAGTTAAAGGCAGTGGTGTTACAGTTAGGATTTGTAGTTTATTTTCCTGTTTTTGGATTCTGTTTGGTTTCAGTCCATTTCTATTGTGGGTGAAAAATGTTTTCTTTTGTTTTGTTTTTGAAATAATGTTTTGTCTAGATCCACTTTGATCTTTAAATTGTAATGCACATGCACTGAGGCATATTAAATATAGAATAGAATGCCTTTAGATTATATTGGATAAAACTTTATTAATCCCTTTAGGAAGATTCTATCAGAGATATTTACTATTTTCCGGCGGGCCGTTAATCATAGCCACATGAAATCATCTCACGGGCTGAATATAATTATATCGCGGGCTGGATGTGGACCACAGCCCTTGAGTTTAACATGTGTCCTACATAATAGTTGTCTCTGTCTCTAGGTCTTTCTATAAGGTGGTCAAGCACAACCCAGTTCTTAACAGTACACACCAACACGCACCCAGCACAGGTGAGTAAATGTGTGTTATTATATATTTATATATAAAACATGAAGATGGAGATGTAATAGGTCATTCTGAATTACCAAATGGTGCCTGTGCTGTCCCTCAAACATTATAAACATGAAAAACTGGAAAAACAAAAGACAAAAACAGAAAAGAACAGGCAAAAAGCAGAGGTGGCAAAAGTACAGACATTCTGTACTTAAGTAGAAGTACAGGTACTTGTGTTAAAAAATACTCTGGTAAAAGTTGAAGTACTGCATTTAGTGATTGAATCTAAGCATTGTCAGCTTCGATTAAAAGTCATCTCTGCTAGACTTGATGCAACCTGACTGATGATGAACTGCTGTGGACCAACACAGAGCTTTACTGTAAATACAGTGCAGCAAACTAACCTGTTCATCCTGCACTAAACTGCAGTATTGTCATGCAACCTTTGAATGACACAAAGTTAGTATACCTCAGTTTGTTTTGCAGGATGTTTCACCGTATGAAACAACATAGCTTCATATCACATACTGATCCAAGATCTGATTTTTAAAAAATGAGGACATTACATGAAAGCTTTAAATTTTCAGTTTATCAGAGGTCACTGAGCAGTCCTTACTTTTAAATATAAGCTCACTTCTTCCTCTCCTGTCCTCTAAATAATATGGTTTTATCATTTCATGTATGAATAAGCCTCGGTGATGGAGGCTACTCCAGCAGGACTGGCTTTTTTGTGTTTTTGTTCCTCCATTTAGTCTCAGATTGGTTTGATGTTTGAAGGTGCACAGTGACCAGAATAAAAGCTTCCCTCCGATGTTAAACCTAAAGTAACGAGCCTGTTTTGAAAATGTAAGGAGTAGGATGTACAGATATTTGTGTAGGGAGTAAAAGTAAAAAGCTGTCAGAAAATAAATACTCAAGTAAAGTACAGATACCTGAAAAATCTCCTTAAGTACGGTAACAAAGTAGTTGTACTTCTTTACTTCCCACCTCTGTTGAAAAGCAAAAGAATTCCCTGTTACCATGCCTCAGTGTATACACATATTCTTTATTATATAAATATAAAACATGTTACATTAATCAGACGTGTGTGTGTGTGTGTGTGTGTGTAGCAGGAGGATGGCGGTGAATGTCTACTCCACCTCTATGACCATAGAGAACCTGAGTCGCCATGACATGCTGGCATGGGTCAACGACTCTCTACAGCTCAGCTACACAAAGATCGAGCAGCTGTGTTCAGGTTAGCACATGGTTTTGATGAAAAAGCTTCAAATTAAAGTCAAACTGTATGCTCACTGAGCATTTTATTAGAAGCGCTTTTGCACTGTAATACAGTAACATCCAATACAACAGCTCCTGCCTGCACCCCTTGTCTAGGTCTGGGAGATTTTGTTGTTTTTTACAGTGATGCAGTGGGTGGAGTTAGGCTCAGAGCTGGGTGTGAAGGTACTCTCTAAAGTAAATGCTTTTCTTCACTTTGTGTTCCTGGTGTGTTTTTGCAGGCTCTGCTTATTGCCAGTTCATGGACATGCTGTTTCCAGGCTGCATATTGCTGAAGAAGGTCAAGTTCAACGCAAAACTGGAGCACGAATACATCCACAATTTCAAGGTCTTACAGGCTGCATTCAAGAGAATGAGTGTGGACAAGGTGAGAGCAGGAAACCATCTGTTATTTGTTCTTATTATTTCAGGCTAATGATACAGTGAGATCATATCTGAAAAAAATACTTTTTTTAAAAAAACTTCTATCAAGGCATCCTAAGTCAGTGTATATTGTTCTACAAGCTAAATGGCATTGCTTCTAATCGTACTATAGATAGTTTTTAATTGTACTATAGATAAAGTTGTCTTTTTTACTGTTATGAATCTTAATTTTTTGGAACATTTGCCTTGACAGATGACAGAGCAGTGAGGAAAGGCAATAACATGCTGACTATCTTAAAGTTGGCTGCTGGAGTTTCTCACTCTGTTCCTGTAGTGTGGGCTTTCTTGACATTTCAGGAATGTGTTTTTCCACAGTTATCATAGCTCCTGCTATTTAAAAACATTTCACTGCTTATTTCACTTACTGTTGATTATAGCAGTTTAAGTAACAGTCCTTCCTCCTGTCTCTCTTTGTCCTTCTCAGATCATCCCTGTGGAGAAGTTGGTGAAGGGAAAGTTCCAGGACAACTTTGAGTTCCTTCAGTGGTTTAAGAAGTTTTTCGACGCCAACTACGACGGGAAAGAATACGACCCCCTGCTGACACGGCAGGGCCAGGAAGGAACGCCGCCTCCGCCTAATCCAGGTATAACCCGTGTATAACTATGTGCAAATTTAAACCCTTCATTTCACTGCTCTCACCTCTTCATGCAACCACATCCCCACCTCTAACCCAGGTGAACCCATTCATCCCAAACCTAAAAGACTCTCTCGCTCAGGTAACATCCTCTCCATGCAGCATGTGTGTGCAGTGTGAGTTACTCGGTTAATGGTCTTCTCTGTTCTGACTGGTTGTGGGCAGCATTTGGGGCTCTGATTGTCTCTCTTTCATTCTTAAGCGGATCAATTCTTGTCTTATTGCAATTTGAGATTTTTTTCCCTGCATGTATGGTGTTAATAATGGCAAAAACTACAAAGAAATATCCAAGATTGTAGGTCATCATGAGCTTCATGAAGCTGTTGTCGTATTTTGGTGAGCACAGCCTCAGTTTCCCGTTCTTAGCTGACAGGAGTGGTACCCAGTGTGGTCTTCTGTTGCTGTAGTCCATCTGCTTCAAGGTTCGATGTGTTGTGCTTCAGAGATGCTCTTCTGCATACTTTGGTTGTAATGAGTGGTTATTTGAGTTTCTGTTGCCTTCCAGCTTGAAGCACTCCGGCCATTCTTTCTACTCTGACCTCTGGCATCAACAAGGCATTTTCACCTAGAGAACTGCCGCTCACTGGATAGTTTCTGTTTTTTGGACCATTCTCTGTAAACTCTAGAGATGGTTGTGTGGGAAAAGCTCAGTTGATCAGCAGTTTCTGAAATACTCAGACCAAGCCATCTGGCGCCAACAACCGTGCAATGTTCAAAGTCACTTTGATCAACTTTTTTCCCCATTCTGATGCTCAGTTTGAAGCAGATCATCTTGACCATGTCTACATGCCTAAATGCATTGAGTAGCTGCCATGTGGCTGATTATTGTTAGCATTAATGAGCAGTTGAACTGGTATACCAAATAAAATGACTGGTGAGAGTATATGGATGTTAATTCTTAATCAAACTACAATGTGTTAAACATCAGAGCTGCACAGCAGCCTGTGTTCTCTGAGGTTTGTTATTTTATGGTGAGTCAGCGTTAAAAACAGAGCTCCAAACCAGGCGTATGCAGGCATGACCGACAGTAATATATCTTAAAGTGGACCATCATGGGGCCTTTAAAGGATCCTGAATACAAATGTGTGGGAGGATTTAAAAAAACAAACAACAGCTGAACCCTATTAGCCAGTCATATTGTTGCATTGATGCACACACAAAGTACAGATTCATGGCAGTTTCAGGTTTGTGGGGCTAGAAATATCTAAAAATGTAGGTAAATCTACTTTGTACTTCTCCTTGCCTGACTCAGTCCATACTGTAAATTATCATGGCATGTGCTCAGTGCTCTCATGAGAATCACTGAACAAACATCACTCTGTACTAAGCTGTTCAGAGATGTAATGTCATGTAGTAACATAAGTATAACTTACTGGAAAAATAGTTTAAAGCTTATTTAAAGCATAATTAGTAAACCATGTATTGTTAGAGATAGCTGCCAATTAGTAAACTTACTTCTAGAAGGACTTTGCTCTAAATACTCAATCACACTTTGGGTCACATTTACATATGTGAGAATGCAAGTAAAGCATAAGCCACTGGACTGTCAGGAATGACTGAAGACTGAAAATCTAAATGCAGACACTCTTGGGCTTTGGAGTTAAGTGCTGAAGAAATGAATAGCTGTATGGATATATATGTAAACACGTGCTTCTGTCATTTAGGTCCCATGAGAACATCTCCCACAGCACCAAAGAGTGTCCCCACCCCACAGAGGCAGTTAGCAGCAGCAGCCCGCAGGAACCCTCCTGTGACACGTAATGGAGGAGATGCTGAGCTCATAGAGCTCAACCAGCAGGTATCATTGCCCTGATTGCTTTCCCAAGAAAACACTGTGAGCTCCTGTGCAGCTCTCACATCAAAATTGCATAAATTAATCAAACCCTTCAGCATTCATCAAGGTGGTGGTGATTTGGAAGCGTCTCAGAAATCGCTTTTCTACCAACGCAGTGTGAGTACTGGCGCTGGATTCTGTATTAGTACTCTTTAAGAATCAGCCCACATTTCAGCTGGTCTGGTGACATTGCATCTCTAACAGAACTTGGCTTACTTTTCATGGGATGGAAATTGTGGACAGAACATCTGTCGATCACCTGTCAGGTTCCCTCTCATAGCTACAGACGTCAGTGGTTTCAACTTTGGGCCTAGAAATTTTTTGCTGCCAGCTTTTTCGCAGTGGCACCAATCTTTGAAGTGGTTATTTGATTCAGCACCAGCACTGTATCGGTGGGGAAAGGTTAAGAGTATTGGGAATGTTGGCTTACATGTGTCCCACAGAAAATACTGAAAAGGTTTCCCATAATGAAATAATCACCACAAGGTCAGAGTTCCTCATGGCAGAAACAGAGTGCAGTGATTTTTGGACTGATTCAACAAATTTTTACATCCAGTTCATTGAGGGCATTAGGATACTAAAATGATGCATACTTTTTTTCTGTATTGTATCCATTTGTTATTTTATTTTGAATGTCAGACCACTTTGCTGTTTCAGCTGTCTCATCATTTCTCTTCCTCTGGTCGTAGGTGCTCGATCTGAAGATGACCGTAGATGGGCTGGAGAAGGAGAGGGACTTCTACTTTGGGAAGCTGAGAGACATTGAGCTCATCTGTCAGGAGCACGAAAGTGAAAGCAGCCCAGTCCTCAGCAAAATCATAGACATACTGTATGCTACAGAGGTAAATACAAGCCAGATTGTTTACTTACATTCATGAAGTGCAGCACAGATCAGGAATTTGAGTGGGTGGACTGGGCTCAGTCTTTCCTAAAATATCTTGCAATAATACATAGGAAACGAGACGATATTTTTACTGGTTATCAGAAAATTAATTTTCCACAGTATTCAGATTTCTTCTTTGTCTTCCTTACTGAAGGCATCGCATACTTGTGTCACCTGCAGAGGGTGAGAGATGTTGTGTCGCTGCTGTTTGACAGAACATTCAAGTGTTTGAATAGTCAAATGTTCATCAAGGAAAATCAGCTTCCATTCAGACCTAATCTGCACTGCTGGCTGAAAATCTAAACATTTGTCATGCACATTTTCCCAGGTAATCAGCTAATTATAATTCCTGGAATTCCCGATTCTGGAATTTTAAACATTTTAGGGTGATCTGCACCATGTCCGAGCAAAGTCCAGTTTGTTTAACTTATGTGAATGCTGTGCAGGCCGTGGTGAGGTTCAAATGGACTCGGGCATGTAGTGCCCACACAGACCTCTGATGACCTTAAATTACAGCTGTGACAACAATAATTAATAGAGGTCTAGGACATGAGAGAGGGCAGCTTGTCACCACTTTCAAAAATGGCTCCAGTTAAACCACAAGATGCATAAAATCACAGACTTTAGTGTGTTGTGCATGAGTGCTTTTCAAGTGCTCCCTAAAGCTAGCAAATGTGAGAGAGGGAGGGTTGAGAGGCTGAGACAAACTCAGGTGTACTTGGGAAATTTTTAAGTGTGACTGTCGGCCAGAGAGGGAGTGGGGACAGGTGATGGTGATGTCAGAGAGATTACAAAATCATTTTACACTTAACGTACACTTAAAGACTGTTTGTAGTGTTAACAGAAAAATCTCACATTATGCCTGTCAGTGAGGACCTGTTGTATATCATCATTATTCTCCTATATAACTGCATTTTACTACTTTCTCTAATCCAACATTTTGTACTTAAATCTGATTAGACTGCCACAAAATTAGAAAAAAAACTGTCATAAAATGACACCCAGCTGGAAAAGCCTGAAACACTGACATTATCTGTCTTTTCAGGAGGGATTTGCACCACCAGAAGATGAGGAAATTGATGAAGGAGCACGGGGAAACCAGAAGGAATACTGAACTCTTCCTCTCCTCTTCATTACCGTCATCAGCTCTCAACCTCTCATCCTTTAATCTGACCATAATTGTCATTTTTGCCCCCCTTTTTTCTCCTCTTACTAGTTTAACATTTTGCAAACTCCCTTTCTTCTCCCGTCTTGTCCACGGCTGTCCATCTCCATGACGTCTTTGTAGTACAGCCTAGAGCTCTTACAAGCAAAGGACATTTAACCCAGACCGGTCTGGACTCGGACCCAGCAGCCTGGCTTGGCTTACTTGATTTGTTCTAACCCGACAGGACAGCTGCACTGCGGAGCTTCTCCATCCTGCTGGTGTGTCGTGGGTTTACGGTTAGCAGCAGTGAGATTTTAGGGATGCAGCACTGGATTGCTATGAATCTGTCTGAGAAGGCAGGTCACTTTCTCCCATCATGCACTCTGATTGTTGACCACACATGGACACACACACGTTGATCAGGGTTCTCTGCAGAGTTTATAAATGAAACCACACAATGTTTTCCACACAATGTGATCAATTTAAGAGATTTTGGCTGGAAGTTTCTCAAACTGAGATTATAAAAAGGCATTTAGCCTCTCCAGAGAGTGGCGTATGTGCCAAATATGGTGACACGTGAACGTTAGCCCACAGACATATCACAGACTTTGAACTGCTCACATGTACAACATAAAAAAAATCACCATTTTGAAGTAAAAACATCACAGATATTTTCTTATTCATTAAGTCGTTCCACCACGGAGGGTTTGCTCGTGAAACTGTCCTGACAGCTTGTTTAGGAACCAGCACGATGTATTTATGTTTTTATTTATTTATATTTTTTAATCTGCTCCAAACAGTTTCCGAAGAAAACAAGATGTGGTTTTGGATTTGCAGAAATTGAAGGTCTTGCACTAAATGTAGCGAAACAAACCGACTGAAATGATCCAAAATGCCAACCTGCCTGGCTGCAGCCAGAATGACACAGGGAGGTGCAATTTTATATTTTGTAGACTTGTTTTAAAAGAGTTTTTTTTTAAATTATTATTATTATTTGCATTGAATTCCTCAGTGGCCAAGTCAGAGGCATAAGTTTAAACTTATTTAAATTTTATGAATGAACAAATGTAAAAGAAGAAGACACTACTAAATACTAATGTTTGACCGTGTTAACTGAGTTAAACATTTTAGCTGCTATCATTACTCTTCTGTTGCCGTATTTAATTTAATTTTCATATGCTGCATAGCGTTAAAACGCCACAGTGGCTGCCAAGGAACTAAAGGTTTGTTTTTTTTGTGATTGACAGCCAGGCTGAGTGTGATTGCCATTAGTGGATCAGTCTGAGAGAAAAAACATCAGACCCTCTCTCACCTTGCCATGGCAGCCGTGTGATAAACATGCATCATTTGGACTTATCGCTGGATTGAAATAAAGCTATAAGGTTTAAGAAAAATAACAGAGGTCATCACTGTGTGCTGTCTGCCGTCCTGCTGCTGTGTTTTTTATTCATAAGGAGCAGTGTTATCTTTTTATATAATTTTTGACTATGCAAATCAGTAGCGCACTGCTCACATCACATCTACATTCTGTCAGGGCCAACATAGTTTTTAAAATTTTGCCTCCATATACCACCACAGAGGATTTTAAATCAAACAATCAATTGCACTGATATCTCTTTGGACCTCAAATTGAGCAGTTTCAGTGAAAAGCTACTAAATACAAGTTCAGTGCTTGGAATCAATTCTGCATCTTTTATCTGCTTAATTTGAGATGAAATAAGAGCCTGGCCAAGAAACTGCTTTTCATTCAGTTTTATTATACAGCGCCAAATCACAACAGTCGCCTCGAGGTGACTATCCAATTACTTTTGAGCCTCTGAACACAGAAGACTGTGTGAAAATGGCTATGATTCTTACGATTTATTTTTCTGAATTAAAACTGAAAGCTTGCACTTCAATCACATATTGGTTTTTTGATTTAAAGTCTACTGTGGTGTTGTATAGAGGCAAAAATCTTATAGGTCATTGTCCAAATATTTATAAATACACATACAGGTTATATGGCAATGGCAATTTCATCTATATAGCACATTTCATTAAACTCAGTGTGCTTAACACAGAGCATAAAAACTTGTGTAGGTTTAAACACTTAGATCTAATTTTGGAAGCAATTAAAAGATCTACACCTAATGACCTGAGAGGTCTGACTGGGTTATAGAAACTGAGTAACTCAGAGATGTACTGGGATGGGCCAAGGGTGACCACTGAGAGCTTTATGAGCTAACTAGAATTATCTTAAATGTCAATTCTGTGTTGAACTGGGAGCCAGTGAAGTGACTTCAGTTCTGAGGTATAACATGTTCAGATTTCCATGTAGATTTAAGGACTCTGGCTGCTGCATTCTGAATAAGCTGAAGTCATCCTACTAATAATATGGATAGTCCTGCAAACAGAGCATACAACAGTCTAGCCTGCTTGTTATGAATGCATGGCCCAATTTCTCAGAGTCAGTTTGAGATAGAAATTTTCTAACCTTAGATATTTTTTTAAGTGACAGGAAGCAGTTCTGGTGACATTGATGTGAGTATCAAAACTGAGATCACTGTTCAAAATGTTGCCATGGTTCCTGATTCACTCACTGTGTTTAAAGAAATTGATGACAAATATGAACAAATTTCCTGTCTCTGACTTTGTGGACCAACAACAATTATTTCCATGTTGTTTCTAAAAACTTTCTAGACATCCAGCAGTTAATGTCATCAGTGGAGTTCATTAGTTTGAGAACAGAGGTTAGATCGTTAGAGTAAGATGATAGGCGCAGCTGTGTATCATCTGCATACGAATGGTAGGACATGTTTCTTTCTGAGCATGTAAGAATGATGGACCAAGAACACACCCTTGAGGAACCCCTGATTTAATTTTTGTTTGTGCAGAGCAAAAACTACTAATTGAATCATAAAAACTTATACACTTAAGATATGATGAGAATTAGTGAAGGAACCTGACCTGCTAAACCAACTGAATCATGAAGCCTTTTAATTAAAAGGTCATGATCAACAGTGTTGAAGGCAGCAGTGAGATCAACTACAACTAAGACCAAAAGTCTGAGAATAACTTGATTATAAGGGCACTGGTGACTTTAGTAAGAGCTGTTTCTGTGTTATGATGTGTGATTACAGCTGGTAACAAAGATGCATAGGCCTGCCACTATGTTGCCAAGAAAGCTTTTGTACATGGAAAAACATTTTTGGATCACTTGTGAGATGTATTGCTAAGTACGTACAAAAGAGCAAGGCACAGTAAGACATCCAGAGTTAAGCTTCCACTTGACACTGAGTAGAGGAGGTCTGCAGAAGGATTCAGGAGGTTTGTGCCAAACACTAAGCGACGCTGCAGGCAGCACTCGACCGTCTGCTCCACAGAGACAGCAGCCAAACAGAAAACTGCAGCAGGCTGACGGTTTAATTGGCCCTGGCACTTATCAGTGACGGATGAGATAATTCATTTTTCACAGGCAGATTTAAATGAGCTGAATGTTTTTTTACACAAGGCTCATCAGTCGAGTAACCAGTGTTCAGATTCCTGGTCATAAAATACAAAGAAGGAAATTAAGAGCAGAATAGCTTTGGATGCATAAGAAATCATATATTTATATGACTCGGAGTGAAATGGATAAAAGTAGACAGTGACATATTATTTTATATATTTTATTTTATGTCTTTTTTTTTAAACATGTACCTTAATGATGCAATCAGTTATGCCACACGTTTAGGTCTTTAACTAATAGTATATATTATTATGATCTCTGTCTCTTGAAATAGTGAAAAACATTTTCCAGAGGCTGTGATGACTCCAAATTACTTGTTTTGTCAGTTCTAATCCAAACATTAAAACAGATGAGTGTAACACCTGATAAGCTAAAATTATAGAGCCTGATTGCATGTCTCATGAAAGATCTGCTGTATATGTCCTTGGGGAAGTGGAGTTGAATCGGTCTGTTTGTGTCACCAGCTCTGATGCTGCTCCCCGAGCAGATCACAGCAAAGTACAAAGTACCACAATGGAGTGACAGAAAATCTTCATCATTTTGTTGTATCCATTGAAGGATGGCTCAGCTTCCTTAGGAAATAGAGCCTCCTCATATCATCTCTGTATACAGATTGTTGGTCTTCCAGTTCAGTCAGTTGTTGATGTGCATGCCCAGGTGCTTGTATTCCTCTACTACATCAACATCAACATCCTGTTCCAGAATGGACACAGGTCATGTAGCCCTCCTCTTCCTTCTGAAGTTGATCGCCATCTGGTCTTATTCATGTTCAGAAGCAGATGAGTCTTTGCAAATTCCTGTACAAAACCATCCACCAATGCTCTGTACTTGTTCTCCTGCTCATCACTAATACATCAAACCACTGCAGAATTATCAGAGTATTTCTGTTGCTAGCGTACATACGGTGAACAGGAATGGAGACAACACAGTCCCTGTGGAGCTCCTGTACTGCATGCCACCAAATCAGACAGAGCACTGAGCATCAAGAATGAGATTTTAACACCAGATTTGTCATGGCCAGGCCAACAGAGTGCCAGTGGGAAATTGTGCTACTGCTGGCCAAAGACAAAGGAAGAGGAAAGGGGAGGGCATGTTATGAGGCAGCGAGAGAGAAGGAAAGGCAAGAGTGTGGAGGTGAGAGCAGGCGCTGTGACTGGTAAAGGTGAACATGTACAGAGGAGGGAGAGTAGCTGCCAGGCAGGAGAAAAAGAAACCACAACGAAGGTTCGTGGATGTAGTGAAGGAGGACATGCAGAAAGTTTGTGTGACATGAGGATGTCTCAAAAACATCCTAAACAGGTGCGATGGAAATAAAAGTTAAACACAAGAAAATACCAAACTCCAAAGATATGAATTTTACTATTAAGTTAAACAACAAAGAATAAAATGTGACTATTTGAAAAATTACCCCCCATAAAAATCAAGTATCTTAAAGTAGTTAACTTACGCTAAATTACAGGTATAGTTTTATTTTATTTTTTTAACAGAATTGATTTATATTTAATATTTTACTATGTAAAATAAATTGGTTCGAAATGAATCGGGATTATCTGGGATTCAGTTTTGAAGACGACCTTAATAAAATCGTTGTAACTTGTATAAACGTGTCCCGTTCAGCCGCGGAAATGAAAGTTAACGGTCCAAACGCGTCACTCACACGTCACGCCAGCACAGAGACGTGGCACGCGGATGGTTAAACCCTCGGAGTCGGTGACGCAGCGTCCCCTCGTTCATTCAGCAGCAGGGAGGAAGGAGGCAGGAAGTCACGGTGCTCGAACTAATAGCAGCCCAATCTGGACCCAGAGACATGGCTTCAAATAACGGCTCGGTTGGTAAATGGGAGGTGGTGAAGAAAGGCAAGAAAAACAGCAGCAACTCCGGCGGAGGCAAGACTGCGGGCGACAAGAAAGCCGGCAGCGGAGGGAGGAAAGCCTTGGGCGAATCCAACCAGCCGTCCAGACGTAAGTGAGCGCGGCCCGCTGCTAGCTGGTAGACCTGAGCTTCACGCTTTATTTCTTGGTATTAATTTGATCTCACGCAGTCTGTGGTTTTACCATGCCGACTCTGAGTGGCGTTATTTTAAGTCTGTGTGGCGTGAGTTGTAAACTAGCAACTGAGCGGCCTCTTTGCTTCATGCTGCTAGTTAGCTCGTTAGCAGTGTCAACAAAGTGAGCGTCAGCACTGAGCGGAGTCTGTCAGCAGGTGCGAGCAGCTGTTTGACCTTTGGGTTTTCTTCAGTTGAGCTTTTGATCGCGTTCGAGCGTGTTTTTATCATCTTGGAGCCGATCGATATGACGTTAAGCAACATTAACTTTATTTTACCTCTCCTGCAACGATTGCTGTCACTGCTCTGAGGTAAATATTTAACAACGTGGCCACTTAAATCTCACGTTGCATGTTTAGCCATGCTTTACTTCAGCTTTATGTCTCATATCACAGTTATCATATTTTCTCTAAATCGGTTAAACTCATTACTTTATTTTGTGAGTGCTTTGATTTTCCAACTGTATTTTCTTACTTGGGTAACAAACTCTGATTTGTTTTAACCTCGTATTGTAAAACGCAAATTTTCAGAAAACAAGACATACAGTACCCTCATTCAGCTTCAAGACCCAAGAAAGCCGAACATATTACTGCAGTCTTAATGACTCTACACTGGCTGCCCATTTCTCTCAGAATTAATTCCTACATTTTACTTATCACTTTTAAAGCCCTTCATGGCTTAGCCCCAGAATATGTACTCAAACTGCTGTTCCCGTACCAACCGATGCTTAACCTAGTTATTTGTAATTTCTGCCTTTATTCTGCTTTTCTTGGAAGCACTTTGTAAGGCTGGTTTTGCTAAGTGCTATACAAATGAACTTTATCATTAATATTATTATTATAAAAAGGGGTGGATGTAAACTGGTGACCTGGTGGGTGATAAGATGTTAAGAACCAACACTGAACCCATGTGGAGCTGCTTAATGCCTGGTTAAAGCATGAAGTAGTGTGGTGAAAGGTTTAACCATAGCTTAGGTAGCGAGTAACTTGAAATTAGTGACGTTTGTTTTTAGTAATGTTGCAGTCACGATCAGGATCCCCCCCCTCTTTTCATTATTCATCTTCTCTAAAGGAAAAACTGGAAGCATAATTTTTAAAGCATAAGAGTTGGTCATATGCTGTAATCATCCTCAGTCTTAAGTTCTTCATTTTGAGCTGGGGCTGCTCCGGCGCAGGTTCTCTTACAGCTGACTTACACTTCTGTAGTAAATCTTTGTAGGGGTTACGACATAACCAACGTCATTGTGGTGTTTGACCTTGTGGTCAGGTCCTGGGACTTTTACCACTCTGGGTCCCCTCTCTTTGTTGTGGTCATTTTTGTTTCTTCTTTCTGGTGGCAGTCTGTTTCACTCCTCTCTTAAACCATCTGTCTTCCTGGTCCAAAATGTGAACATTGGCATCCTTGAAAGAGTGCCCGTTCTCCTTTAAGTGCAGGAGTAAAACTGAGTCTTGCCCTGCTGAGGTGGCTCTCCTGTGTTGTGCTATGTGTTTGTGGAGTGGTTGTTGGGTTTCTCCTACATAAGTCTGCACTCCTCACTGCATAGCACAGCATACAGTGTGTTGTTTAGCTTGTGTTTTAGAGCTTTGTCCTTGGGATGAACCAATTTTTGTTGTATATTACTGGATCTGAAGTGCACTGGGAAGCTTGGAGAAAATTCTTCTGAGTTTCTCCCACACAGTTCTGTTTGTCTGTGCTTGGTGTCTGAGGTTCTTTCCTATGCATCTGTGCCAATTTAATGAAGGCCCAGTTAGGATGACCATGTGTCTTAAGTGCTTTATTAATCTGTGTGCATCCCTATTCTTCTCCTTCTCCCTTAGAGGGAACATTTTTTTGCCCCGTGCTCCGGGGTCCTGATGACTCCACGTTTGTGTTGCAGTGGGCGGTCCGAGTCAAAGAGTAGCTACCGGTCTGTGTGTATTTCCGGTAAACCTCTGAAGCCTCTTTGATGGGAGTGTGCCTCAACAGCTAGAAAGGAGACCCCCCCCCTTTTTTTTCTTTTTTTTTTTTTGCTGCCACCTTCTTGTTGACTAAAGTTCGGTCAGTGCTTTTGAAACCTGTAAATGTTCACTCGTAACAACCCGTGGGAGAAGGTGGAGTACAACAGCTAACTAGAATCAAGTTACGGTAACATTTCAGAACTTAGCACAAATTCCCTTTTCTCTAAGCCTTAATGTTTTTCCATCTCTATCTTAAAGAGCAGTTGACCCGTACATCTCCAGCCGCCTGCAGTCAGCGACTGTAAGCTTGTCCCCCAGTTCTTTCTTTTGCAATCCAGCATTAACCAGAATTCTTAGTGTGTGTGTGTTTTGTTTTTTTTTTTTTAGAAGGTAAAACTCAAACCTAACTCAGCACGGTTATTGTGGCACATTTAGACATGTAGTTAGATGATATTAAGGCTGAATTACCAGCCACTTCAGTTTACCACATTGCTAAAGCACAATTTTACCCTAATACTACTGTGGTGTATTCACTGAGTATGAAGCCCTGCTGAAGTTGGGACTCAAAATCTACTTTAAGTATTTCTGTTATCTCATTTTTACTTCCTTAAATTTACTTGAATGGTTTGTGTGGAATAAAGCAGTAGCAGCCTGAAAATGCTGAACTCAATCTTTTGAATGATTATATCTCACCTTGGTGGAGCTGTTTGTTTATGCTTCATTTTTATCACTGATTCATCATGTCCAAAGTCTGATCGTCGGTGTAGAGATGCTGTAAAGCTTTAGTCTGAAACATAGAAATTAACCTTATCTATTAAGCTGATGAACTCTCCAACCATCGTAGCATTTAATTAGCTCTATCACACTCATTAGAATAACACCACACAACAACAGACGAATGATCTAATGACACAGTCAGAAAGCCATTTTGTTTGGTAAAGGCTTTCATCGGGACTTGATCATGAGATCGCTACTGTTGAGTTTGTGGTTTTGGCACATTTAAAAGTTTCAAGTTCAGCCTGCAGGGATTTTTGTGTGTGGTTAGAGCAAGAAAAGTACTGCAGCAAAATCAGACATTATGTAAGTGTTCAACAGATAAGACGATCCAAGCTTCAGACTCTAAAGTCCCAGCGAAGACTGGAAAATGTGTCTGCATTTGCCTTTTGCATTATTTAAGAAGCCCTTCAAGACTGATATTTATAATTGTGCGCACCTGCCTAGGGACTGCAGATGGGAATTAACTAGTGGCTAAATCTGGTGCAAGGCATCTTTTCTCCTGTGAGATCAGTATTTTGGTCCCTGACAAATAAAGAACTGCTTGTATGATAACCATGTTGAACTTTTTGTTCCCACACATCTAAACATGTGAGAATAACCAGGCTTAAATTTAAGGAGGCTTAAAAATGTGTCATTACAGCTATTATTGGCTTAGTCGATGGATTGGGGCAATGAAATTTGAAATTTAATCTTGTTTTATTATTTAGGTATTGTTGCTTGATAGATATTATAATCTAAAAGCTTTCCTAAGTTAAGGATTTTTCCAAATATCCTTCCTGTAGTGAATGCCGCCAAAATCTGTTATGACATTCTGTGAGTGTGTTTTTAAGTAATGACAGAGTCACTGGAGTGGCTGTTCAGGGAAAGTCAAAGTCAGAACTCATAATCAAAGGCCACTGATGCATCGTGGGAAAATATAAATTCAAAATTTCCAAACAAAATTTGTGATTTTATTTAAAAAAACAGAACAACCCCCCTCCCCCCATAGGCCTTCCTTGGGGCATGCTGGTCTTATAAAACTTTCTTAGTTCCTTTTATTGAACAAAAACAAACCACTGCTGGATAAAAATTGAAAATGCCCAGTGAGGAAGGAGGTGTGACAGAATGGGTACAGATGAACCCTTCAGTGTTTTTCCTGACTCAAAATGGGCCTTTGGGGGTTGCATGACAGTAAGCATATAAAAATGAGATTTAAAAAACAAACAAAAAAAACCATAGTCTGCAATTAAAACCAGCAGGGAGTCCACTACAGCCCGACTGTACACAGTAAAACCTGGGATCCCATTAGTGTTGGCTCCACTGTGACGCTTTCAAGCCCAGTCATAATACAGCTGACCCAGCACTACCCTCATTTGTAAAGCATAAGGTGGATGACTGCTAGAAGTTATAGATGTTATATATATATATTTAGGTTTATGTTTGGAATACTAACTACATTCTGGTGCTTCCCAGTAATAGGTTTTACTTAAGCAAGCCACGCAAATGGATTTAGACCCACGCAGCATTATTCTGGCATCCACTATCTTGGACTTCAGTTGGAGACGTTAGTCGTTCCTCCACTCTGGAGAACCCATGCAGGATGCAGATGCAGAACCAGAACCTGCAGCAGGTCATTAACTGGTTCAAGTGTGGCTGTGCTAAGTTAACTGAGGCTGCAGAGCAGAACAGGGACTGTCATCAGCTGCAGTCCGAGATGGTGGAGTTGAAGTCCATTTGCAGGATGAGGAAGTTACTGCAGAGCCAGCAGCAGTCTCGTGACAGTTCATGAAATTGTCACAACATCTAATCCGTGGATTCATGTTCTCATGTACTAACTCGTGTCATATCATTCCCACATTTAGAGAAGGCATGGGTTGAAGTAGGTGTGAATCACCAGAGACCGGTTTTCTAATATAGATAAAGAATAAAGATGCATCATGATTCGTTCAGTAAAATAAGTGTGAGCAGTATGCTGTAAAACCAGTAATCCAGTCTGCAGGCGAACATGTGTCAGCTTTTTGGTTCTTAAATCTAAAATTTCAGATTGCCTTCCCTCCTCTAAGCTAAGCCGATCATCTGTTGGGACACTCCTTTGTTTGTTTTGGACTGTTTGTCATTTCCAAGGACTGCTGTCATTTCCCTGAGTCTGCTGCAGTCATGTGCATCTTATTTTTTAACAGATGCTAGTTGGTTTTCCAGGAAAAGTCTTCAGTTTCTAAATTATCACAGGGCTTATACAGTGATGGTGCAAAGTTTAAGTAAAGTCATTATTCACTACAGACTGTAGCATACGCGCTCCGAGATGAGGTTGCAGGTATGTGTCAGTCATAGTGATGTCGTGAGAAAAGACATTTGAAGCTCTGCATCTTGTTAAAATCTGTATAATGAACCAGAGAGTCTACCATTTCAGCAGGGAGTGCCTTCCACCTGACCCTCTCAAAATTAGCTGATTTGAGTTTTATCATTTATTTTATTTTGGTGCAGTAACATTGGCCTCGTGCTGTTTTTTTTTCTTTTGCCTCCAAGGCTGCAGCTGAAAGAATACAGATGAAACTGTCCTGCATGCCATAAGAAAACAATTGAGCACTAGATAAGAAGGATTACAAAATTGTAAATATAATCAGGTCTTCCCATAAAGCCACGGTGGTGGCTACTTTCCTGACTTTAAACACTCCGTTATTATAACATTTCTCCAGATCAAATGATGAGAACACATTCAGGCAGCATTTTGCTTATATACTGTTCAGCTGTTTTCTTATCACACTGTTAAACCTCTTCATATTTTTGTAATCTTGTAGTTTAGGCTTCTTTGTGAAACGTGACACTCTCCACATTTCTAAGTTTCTACCCCTAACTACTTTCGTGTAAGTTCACTCGCAGCTAGATTGGCAATCCTTGAGTTTACTTATCGAGGTGACGATCACATTACTGTGGCTGTATCCTGTATGTTGAACTTACTACATAGTACAGGGCACATTGGTGCTGTGCTCACTGCTGTGCTTGCTAACATGTTTGTGATTCCATGTCTGGGCTTGATGCCTCCTCTCAACCAATAAAGAGTAAATGAAGAGTAGTCCTGACTTGAAATGAGGGATGTTATGTGATTGAGTTTGTAATCCAGAGTCTGAAACAAGTCCCTTTTTAGCATCGCAATCTGCACACTGACCACACATAAAGTTTCATTTTCTTAGCAACATGGACAGCTCGAATAATCAGTGGTGAGCATCTGCTCTAGTTGTGTGGACATGTAGGTAAATACTGTAGAGGTTTTGCAGCATGAGTTACACAGAAGCTTTAATACTGTATGCTTAAATTGAGTTTTTTGCTACCTTGTGTCATGGTGTAGGTAGAACATGTGTAGTCAAAGCGTGCTTTAAGCTGTTCCTCTGTGCCTGGGGCCAGTAAAGAAGTGCCTTGGACAAGTTGACTGGCCAGCCTCTGGCCTGTTTGGACCAATGACGCCGTTTGCAGCAACGTTTTGAGTTCACCTGTAAAGCAAACGGTCCGAAACAAACCTTCACTGACCGATATCTTGTTCTTAGTCAGCAGCCTGCTTTCACGTTAAAGGAAGTGCGGAAAACACTGTGGAAGTCGATGCTGGTTGACCAGCGCTGGACAGCACGTGTGTTTCACTCACATTTGAGACTAAAAATAGAGAAATGCCGACTAAAGCAAATTTAGGAGCATGTGTGAATATGTTTTAATTAGTTAAACATAATGAAAAGGGATCTTGTCAACTCCTTCCATCCACCTCGTGTGTGTTTTGCAACAAAGCTATAGAGACTAGGTTAGCCTCAGAACAGTCTGAAAGCAGCTAAACTGCTTGCTTAGTTTGCCACGATCTGTAAATTTCTTCCATGCTGCAGGTGTCACGTTCATTATTTGAAACCACCGTGAAGTAAAATGAATAAAAACAGAATAGGGTCTACTTAAAAGATGGCGGTCAACATATTGCCACTTTCTCTCCCGGGAAAAAAAATGTCGATCACAGAAAATGGGCGGTGTAATGTAAGCAGTAATGATTGGTGGGTGGTGTCGAGGTTCTCCCTTCTGTCCATCTCAAACGTAAGCATGGACTGCTGTGGGAACTTGTTTTCTAGATTAAAATAAATAACTGGTTGCTGTCTGGTTCGATAGCTACCTATTGAATACCCTCAGTAGATCAGCTGTACTGTTAGCTTGAACTACGAACCCACATCTCCACCCCCACAGTCCTGACTACGCAGACTCAAGTCGTAAATAACGTCATCAGCTCAAAATTTCCTCAGATTTTTGGCTTCAGTTCTGGGGCGCTGTCATGATCTGTCTTTACACACGGCCTAAGGCCATACTCTTTAAAGAAGCTTTGACATCCTGGGAATAAAATTCCCAGGTGATTGCTTTTTAAAAATTGAAAACTGAATTGATTTAACATCTCACATCGGTGTGTAGCCTCTAAAAATATGTGGCATTAGGAACTTTGTATTGGCCTGCAGAGCTTGCGTCTAGAAGAGTAGGTTAAGTCTACATGTAGTTTATTAATAAGGCTGTTTTAACAAGTAACACACAAGGGTAGAGCTGGAATGCTGCTGGTGCTTAACTCCAGGTCTTTGTGAATTGTGCAGAGTGTGGCACAAATATTGCTTTGGATAACAGCCCGTTACGCAAGCCGAGGAGGGCGGGTGTAAGGGGGTAAGCAAAACACTGAGGGGTGTAACATAATTTTCCGGACACAGAGAGGATAGTGAAGAGAGCGCATTTAACTACAGCTGCTTTGTTTTATCCTCCAGCGCCTGTGAAGATGTCGGAGACTCTGTATGACAACTTGGAGAAGATGGGAAAGAAACAGAACAAGGAGCAGGTTCCTCCACCAGCTGATCCTCAAAACAAGAAGCCCTCATCGAGTAAACCATCCAAGAAGTTGCACTCGAGCAATACAGTCTCACCCGCAACTCACAAAACCCTCGAGGAAGCCTTCAAAGCGGTCAGTAAAAGGAGTTTCACATGCTTCTCTTGATTGTTATAAAGCTCAGTGGAAATTTTAATGTAAGAACTGAGCCTAAATGATCTCTGCACAAAACAGCACTGTAACATCTTCACATGCTGAAACTGATCTAGTCTTTGCTTAAAGGGTGTGTTCTTTTTTGGGAATCCAGCTCTAATATGTTTGCTCTCCTGTTCTGTCTTCAGCTGGATGTTGCAGATCTGAAGCAGCAGTTGGCCCACAGTCAGACCCTGTTCCCAGAAAACCCTTCGGTTTGGATCAAAGACCTGGCGGGATACCTGAACCTCCATTTGACTGCCCCGGACACAGAGCCCACACTCAGCAGCTACGCTTACGGTCAGTCAGGCTCAGGCTTTTATTATGATATATCCAGTTATTCATTGCCCAGTTCAGGATTTAGTGACACTCGGCTATCAGTACTGAAGTCTTTCTGTTTGTCTTTTCTGTCCCAGATTACCCATATTGCCTTACAGGAAAAGAGCTGAGGGGTGTGATCAAAGGCCTCATCGGACGTTGCAGCAGCGTTCTGCCAGATTTCTTCAACCACTGTGTTTACACTATGCTCAGGGAGCTGGACAGGCAGTCAGGTAAACCCAGGAGTAGCTTTGACATCCTTTTATTGTTGTCACTTCACTCAGTAGGACATCGAGAGACTGAGGATAAAATGTGTCAACATAATAAGGCTAATCATATTTCTTAATCTCAGTAATAAACATGACTATTCATTAAGTTACAGTAATGTGTATTTTGAATGTAAAACCATGTCATCATCAATAGATGATCTCGGACATTTTTGTAGTTTTTGGGTAAAATTCAAAAAACAGAAACTTGAAAAAAAAAATACCTAAAGCTTGTTCTTATTTCCAGGAGAACCTTTACATGGCTACAGAGTTTGTATTCAGGCAGTTCTACAGGACAAACCCAAAATAGCCACCCAAAACCTGCCAGAGGTGAGTGTGTGTGTGACCTTTAGTCCTGCAAATAACCAGCAAATTAGTGCTTCACTGCCCTTTTCTGCTCTGAATGTTAATACACTAAAAGCTCTAGTTTTCAGGAAATTGGGTTTTTTTTTTTTCTTTTCAAACTGCCAGTTTTCCTGTGCACTTCTGGATTTGTCTGTTGGAATAATGTTGCATTATTATGCTGTAATACCTTCGCCTCTCCCTGTTCTTGCTCTGCAGTATTTGGAATTATTGCGGTCCGTTCAGAATCGTCCAGTGAAGTGTTTAACCATCATGTGGGCTCTGGGCCAGGCTGGTTTTTATGACCTCAGCCAGGGTCTAAGAGGTAATAAAGACTTTTACAGAGTGGCAGAAACATTTACTTACATTACTGCGTATCTATAAAGCTACAAACTGCTCTGGACGTGTTGGCATCTGCCCTGTATTTGTCCCGGTCTGTGTCCATCTCCCCTTTTCTCCCACTTTCTCAACAATGTGTGAAGACACAAATTCTGGGTTGGAGGTCACTGAAGCAACAGCGCTCATTAGAGCGGTAATATTCCCCCTCATAGCTGCTGCTCGAAGTCTTCGCCTGGTATTTGGTGAGACTGTGAATCTGCAGCATGTGGGCACTGGAGGATGAATATTCTTAGAAAGTTATGTAACAGCCTTCATCTGCAAAATAAGGTTATTTAATGCTGTTTGACTGCTCAAAGGCAAGTGAAGACACAACTGCATAAGTCTGAAGAAGTTTGCAGAGCTTGATATGTAAAACTGTTCCATATAATAAAAATAAAACAGCAGGGTGTGAGGGGAATATGAGTGGAAACTTTGACATCTTCATCTTTCTTTAAATTGGACTCTCACATGTGCAAGACTTGTGTTCTTATATTAAAATTGCAGTAAAAATGGTGAAATTCTATCTAAAATTACTATAGAGAGAGCCACAAGTGTGTACACACACACTTAATAACTAATGTTTGTGTTTCAGTGTGGCTGGGCATCATGCTCCCTGTGCTGGGAGTGAAGTCTTTGTCCTCGTATGCCATCGCCTATCTGGAGAGACTTCTCTTGTAAGTCTGACTGAGAAATCCATGTCTTAGTTTTATATCGACTGCACTTGTTTACGCTGTGCATGTGTGACAAACAAATATTGGCTTTTCAGTTTCTTTGGACATGATGTACTTGAAAGGCAATCATTTTGTAAACAGTGCAGAAATCATAAAAATTATCAGTAACAACTTGAGCAACATGGACCATATTGTTATTAATTTTTTTTTTTTATCCTGAAGAATATTTTAAAGTGCTTTTCTTTTTCCAGACTTCATTCAAACCTGACAAAGGGATTTGGGATTATGGGTCCTAAAGAGTTCTTTCCTCTGCTCGATTTTGCCTTCATGCCAAAGAACGCTCTGTCATCGAGGTAAGTGTAAATAAAGTGCAGTAATTTAGCTTTTTACAGTATGTGGCCCGTGAACTAAAACAAGTTTGACACCCCTGATTTACACTGCCTGTGTAATATGTGTGAATACTGAACAAAATAAATGAATAAATTAAAACTGCTAGGGGAAGTATACAAATCCTGCCAATGTTGCTGCCTTTTTTTTTTTTCCTTGTTTGGAATTAGAAGCATGGATCATATTTATTTTTTAAATCTGCCAGTGACCAATTTCTAATAATTTGCGTACAGTCTGCAGGAGCAGCTGAGGCGTTTGTATCCTCGACTGAAGGTCCTCGCATTTGGATCCAAGCCCGAGAACACGTTGCACACGTACCTGCCGTCATTCCTGTCCAGAGCCACGCCACACTGTCCCGATGACATGAAGAGAGAGGTGAGACCCACAAATCTGCATACCATACCGCTGCTGCAGAGGCCTCACAGTCACATGCCTGCACTTGTCTCCTGCCTTTACAGCCTTTTTTCCATTGATTAACCGGCTGTTTGTTGTCACTAACAGCATCTATCCTGGTCTGCTTTATTAAATTTAATTCTTAGAAGTCTGTGTAAACCATCCAAAAGTTGGAAATTCCTGTGTTACAAAAGCCAGAACATCAAAACACAACCTGTAACAAAATTGTTGTCGCCACTGATTGATAAAAATCCCCTGGTTGGCTGTACTCTGACGGTAAAGAATATATTATGAGTAAAACTATAAAAATTGTGTTTCTCTGTCTTATGCTTCTTGCAGCTGCTCAGCAGTATGACTGAGTGTCTGTGTGTGGATGTACAGAGTTTAGGAGTGTGGAGGCAGCTCTACACCAAACACCTCCCCCAGTCCAGGTAATGGGCAGTTTTTATTGCTTCTAAACTGTTTAATTAAAAAAAGAAAATACTGCCCATCTTTTTTTTTTAATTTAATGATTATATCTCCACAGAAGATGACTTGTATAAATGATGATTTCATCCTAATGCATAAGCTGACTTTTCACTCCTGTCTCACCTTTCCTCAGTTTGCTTTTGAACCACTTATTGAAGTCCTGGAATACCCTCCCGCCAAAGGTACGAATAAGCATTAAAGGCTGTTTACACTTTGGCTCACTCCTGCTTTAGTCTTTACTTGTATCATTGTGCTTTACTGGGCCTTTTTTTTTTTTTAAGCTGAGGAAGAACCTCGAGGAGACCATCCAGTCTTTCAGAGTGACCAATGAAGAAATGAGAGACACCATTGAATCTTATGACCTTCAGGAGTGCAATAGTCTGTGCCAGGTGAGCCACGGTCATGTGAGAGTGTCTTAATGCAGCCTTTTCATGGTTGACAAAGTGTTTTCAAATTCAACTCATGATTCCAAAAAAGTCTGGAGTTGGACAGGAAAATGGTGTATTACTAAATTATGATGCGCCCTCAGGATATGCACGAAAGCAATATTTATTTAAAAAGTGTTTTTCGCTGACAGAAGTCACAAAGTGCTTAAAGGTTGCTGAAGTGGCTGAGTGGGTTTCTCTTCAGCTGAGCAACCACAGAAATCACAGAACTAAACATATCACAGGTGCACCGGTTTGGCGTCACTGCCTCCTCAGGCAGGTGAACAGAGCAAACGGTCATTTAGATTGTTTGACCTTGGCCAGATATGAGGGAGCCTGACTGTGTAATGTTCTGTAGGTAAGGGTGAGGATTTTAAACTGGATCCTGAGCGGGACAGGGAGCCTCTTAAAAGACATCAGGGTGATGTGGGAATGACTTGGGGGGTATCTTCCAAGCAATCCAGGGCAGATTTACTGAATGAAGAGCATTGTGAATTACAGAAGTCAGTACTGGAGAGATGAATGCATCCATGAGCATGCCCATCTTCTCTTTACAAACTTCTCAGGTTTTACTTGGGGAGTGATCAAAGATAACCCTGGGATTACATTATCCCTGCTTCTGGGGCAACTATGAGGCATATATTGTGTAATGAACTAACACTTGGATTATGGTCTCCAGAATCTGCAGGTAAAGATGCGTGGTCACGGGTTCCCATGGTCCAAGTTGCTCTTGGTTCTGTTTGTGTTCTTTGCCGGCTTCATTGCCCACGACGTCAGATCCCACGGCTCCATCTCAGGTCTGTCAGAGTGCCGTGCTCTCATCATAATCTCCGGTCCTCATATGGGTGGTCTGTTTATTGTATTAATGTTGTATTTCAGATTCCACCACAGCCAGGTATCTGCACTCCTCAGGGATCACAGCTGTATCTCAGCAGGCCTGGAGCAAAATAACCGTCTACTCGAAGCAGGGCTTCAGGTGCGACCATTCGGCTTAATTTTTTTGAATGCTACATTAATATAGCTATCTTTAATTAGGCCGCCCTATTCTTCACTGTTGTGCTATTAAATCTATATTTATTTTATTTTACATGCCTTGGTTATGAATATTATGCCTGTGTTGTGTGTTTTTTGCATTTTCTGTAGCTGGTTGGAAACAAACACTCCATATTATTACTCTGAGTGTGTGCGGGTTTTGGGTCCAGTAATGGAGCAAGGTTCGGAAAAAGCAAACGCAGCAGCGGTCTTCATCTCTGAAAACGCCGCACGGTTTATGGTCTGGGTTAAAGAAACCACACCGCTCGTCATAGAATGGGTAAGGCTGTCTTTTCTGGGGGGGTGGGGGGGCAGCTGGATTATCATATTCGTTTTTAATAATAACATTTCCACCATTAAATAATTACAATAACAAAGAGAATAGAATAGAATGCCTTTATTGTCATTATACAGGATGTACAATGAGATTGGAGGGCAGATTTGTTCAGGTGATTCGGACACATTTTCCAATCATTTAATCCTTTTATGGATTCATTGCAGTTGTAGCCATTTTATCTTCTTTCTTTTTTTCTTCTCTATTTTAATTAAAATACTGAGCATTATACGAGAAACTCCTCAAAACCCCTTTTTCCCCCAGATAGCTCCAGGTCTGCCAGCTCTAGATTTCACAAGATGTTGGAAGCGTTGCTCTGACTCCCGATTGTGTTGCATCTCTTTGCCCAGGTGAACACCAACACTCCAGAGAGTGTGTTCCAGGTGTTGGCATATTTGAAGGAGCTCCTCATCTTCCTCCATCAAAACTATGTCCTGCCAGCACTGGTGTACATGTCCGACCTGCTACAGAGAGCATGGACAAACCTAGAGGACTCTTGCAAGTCAGTACTAACAGCAGCTTTCTCAACATTGTTCATTATTTTCCTCCCTGCAGGTGTAGTGCCACACACCTGGCATTAAGAAGTTAACAGCTAGAGCCGGTTTCACAAAGATGGTTTTGAGCGGTCTGTAAGGTTAAGCAAGATGAACAATAGAACTTGCATTAGAGTAATCTATTAACAAAATTAACAGACTTTTAGTCCAAAAAAACGTAGACACCGTACCTCTGGGCTGACTAACTGTAAGACCCGATGGCACCACTGACAACAACTACTTCATTATGAAGCCCCCGTTACTGCCTTTGTTGGAACGTAAGTTGTCATTACCTTCCCCAAGCATTATGTGAGATACACATCTGAGGAGTGGAACAAATGGCCCGACTTGCCATTATTTATTTCACTGCTTGAATAAAGCTATGAAAAATGGCTAAGAGAGTGAACTACATCATTCAGCGTCTTAACTGGTCTGCCTGTGTGAAGATGACCTGGTTGCGCTGACACATCCACCTTGTGACACGTAGTCACGTGCCGGCTTAACCTGCTGGAGTTTGGACCTCATTTCTGTTTGTTCTTTGAGGGAATCACACATGAGTTTTTGACAGATATTTATAGGCTTTGGCTGTGCATGTTTCTCTTGTTGTAACTGAAAGCATATACAAGTAAAAATCAACGTTCCTTCAAAGCAGAACATTATTTTCATGATAAAGAGATGATTAACCTCAACGATTTCTCCCAGTAAGTTACGGGCTCTTCTCTCACTTAAACATTTTTAGGGAGGTGCATATCGGGTTACAGCGTCGGATCTCAGAAGGATTTGTGGTTACAATGGATGCCATAGATTAAACACAGAAGCGTTCATCCCACTTAAGCATAAATGCCCAGCCTCCTCTCTCATTTTCAGCACGTTCTGGGTTTTCCAAGGGGGTCTCCTCCCAGTTGGACATGCTGAAATATCAGTACGGCATTCCGATTACTGCAGATGCTGCACCACACACACACAGTTTCTTTCACTCATGAGCAAGACCCCTGAGATTCCATGTTCCAAGAACCAGTTTCAGAAACCAGGGAGCATAAGTTGTATCCACAAATTCTTCTGAGACCCTAACGCTGTAACCCGATATGCACTGCCACCTTAGATTGCAGCCAGATCCACATAGCACTGGCCCCCACTGCTGACAGGGCCCACAGGAGGGGATGTGACTCGTTCAGACTGAGCTCGGCCGGTCCCCGTGGTCTAAGACCCAGCCACCATTAACAAACCGCTGACACAGGCCTGGCTTCAGGTTGGCGCTCCAATAATACCATCCTGAGGTGGGGAGGTGGTGGTTGGGGGGGTGCTATTGTTATTGATTAGGCCAGGGGTCGGCAGCCGGTAAGACGGAAAGAGCCATCTGAGCCAGTTTCCACGGAAAAGTAAACACTGAGAGCCGCAAATACTAGCGAAAGCCGGTAGCGGCTACCGCGAGTGAAGCATGTATTGAGAAACGAAAATAAATACATAAATAAATAAAATGATTTTATTTTAATATTTCAAGATCACAATAATGTTCCAATTTAGAACTACAACAAAAACCAAACTGACAAAAAGAAAATACACTTCAACTGGATATTTATAGAGCCGCAGCTTAAGCCTGAAAGAGCCGCGGGTTGCCGACCCCTGGATTAGGCTCCTTGTATCGTCTTCTTTTGAATCACACTTAGCCTGAACTCTCAACACTAAGCCTTGAAATTACCCCTAGCTACATGGCTTCTGGAATAATCTGGGAACGCTAAGGTGGTGACTTATAGAGGGATATATCCCCATCCCAACAATATAATTCAGATATTTAAAAATCATGAGCATTCCAAGAAATTGTCTCATGCATGTCTCACACTTTCATTCCATACCTGAACCAATATTTAAATGGTGATATTTGAACCCATCATCAGAAGCTTAGCAACCAAATTTATTTTGATTGTACCAACTGAAACATAATTCAAACATGTTTGCATGATGCTGTGTTCCTTCTTTAAAGCAGCATTGAGTGGTTTTATTTTATTTATTTTTTTACTGTTTCTGTTGCAGCGGGGAGGTGTCTGTATCATGTCTGCAGGGCCACGCTTTGTCCTTCACCAACTCGACATGGCAGCTGCTCCAACACACGACTTCGGCCATCAAGACGTGGGCCCAGGATTTGCTGACTCGAGCAGGATAACACAACACAATACACACAATATGCACGCAGAAAGCTGTATACTGTAAACACACACACACACACACACACACACACACTCTGACCCAGCGTGAGGCTTCTGTCTGAAGACCTGACTGGATGCTGCGGAGTCAGATGGAAACAAACTAACTCAAAAAAACAAACAAAAAACCTTTTGTCTCTTGTTTTGGCTACATTTTTATCAGTTTACTTTTGTTTAGATGTTTGTTTTTTTCTATCAACTTTTTTGTCACTGCTGGATACAGAGGTTGTATCCCCCCCCCCCGAGTTTTATACTGCAAATTTCAACTACTGCTTAAACCTCTGGGTTAAGCAGATTCTGTAATTTATAGAAAATCTAGGTTTGTAGATGATTTATAAACCGTTTTTATTTAAATATTAAAAAAAAGTGTTAAAAGTGTTGAAACTTGGTAAAAGGCCGGGAAAAGACCAGAAGCTTCTCCAAGCCAGTAAAGATCTCATGAGTTAAACTCCATAAGAGGGTCAATTCATCTTCAACACTCTGTCCTCTGTGCAAAGGAGGAGTCGCAGCTGTGGGTGGATTGGCTCTTCCAGACTGAGGTCGAGGAGTCACCTCTTAAATCTGTTCGTCTCGTCTTTGCTGCTTCGTTGTCTGTCCCGTTTCTTATGCTTCCTCTGCCAGCAGTAGCGCCTCACCCAAGCTACGAGAAGCACTAACGTCGTGTACCTGAAGGTTGATGCGTCGATTGGTCGTGTGGATCGTGTGCAAACATCTTAAATCTGTACGCTGAAATCTGAGAAACACCCTCCCCTGGACATTTCATTAACCGCTCCCTGTACACAAAATGTTTTGGATAATATGGAAGCGACTAACGTCTTACTTTGTAATGTAAATGATTTATAATAAAGACTCCAACCCCACAGCGCTGTTTTTATAAGCTGATTTGCACAAGTGTCACGGTCTTATCTACAGGGTTTTTTTTTGTTTTGTTTTCTTGTCTTTAATTGAAATTTGCCCTTTGAAAACTTATGTATTTGAGAATTTATTAAAAATGGAATCGGGCTCTTCTCGAGAAGAAATGTAATTATCATCTCTAGGTGTTAAAAGGGTCCAGATGAGAAAGTATCCTGGATTTAGTTGCATTATCTTGTTTTTGACTCAGCAGTCCTCTTAGAAACAGCTGCACTTATTTGAGCTGTTATTTTTAAGTATCTAAATTAACTATAATTTAATTGATCTCATGGGCATAAAAAGTGTTTATAAAGAGAATAATTAGTAAAAAAAAAATTCTTACATTTTCTCTGGTTTGGAGTGCTGATGTGCATTAGAAAGGCAGATGCTGAGGTATTGGCTGACTTCCTGTCTCCTGTCTTATTTATTTGAAGCGAGTATCAAATGTGGTTCTATTGGTCAGTCTGGTACGGAACCCCGGACAAGGAGGAAAACCGGGGGGGGTCCCTTTGCAAGTTCTCGCGAGAATGTTCCCTGCATGGACTAGAGCTGGCGATTATAGACAAATGCTGACATCAGTGACATCAGCCCCTTCGATAGCTCAGTTGGTAGAGCGGAGGACTGTAGAGGAATACAGGAGAAATCCTTAGGTCGCTGGTTCGAATCCGGCTCGAAGGAGGAAACTTTTTCAAACCGTAATCAAACAGCAGAATCAGATTTGCTGTGAAGAGCCGAACTAGCACAGCTGCTAGCAACTCAACAAGCTCCATACGAGCAGTGGCTGTAATTAAGCCAGGTGAGCAGCAACCTCGACGTTGCAAGTTTTGTTAAGCGTGAGCTGGCTCTGAACGGGGCTCATATAATCGAACGCTGTCACTACTGCCTTCATAACTGAATATACACAAAACTTTAAACATGTGCGACACGTGTTTACGTGTTTGTATTTGAGTGTGTTGCGTCACCACGTTGGCATAACGGGGGATTAGCTCAAATGGTAGAGCGCTCGCTTAGCATGCGAGAGGTAGCGGGATCGATGCCCGCATCCTCCAGAGTTTTTCATTTTTTTTATTATTATTTGTTCAAGTGGTATTTCTACTTTAGGTCCACATGATATCAAGCCGTTTTAACTTTCAAGTTGCGGACTTGAAAATGGTGAGCTTGTTTTGATTCTTTTGGGAATTCGTCAAACGTGGCAGAAGTACAGATATTGTGTTTAAGCAACAAGTACAAAAAAGAATAATATTCTGGTAAAAGTTTATATACTAATTAAACTTATTTACTCAAATAAAAGTGAAAAAGTACAGGCTGTCAAATGTACTCTAAGTAGGGAAGTAAAAGTAGCTCTTTGGAAAACATTTTCTACCACCTATTTTTGTGCAAAGCTAACTGAACCTTGTGCTATAATAATGTAGTAATATAACAATATTATTACATGAGAATATGTACTTTATTTCAATCCAAATTCTAATTCTAAAGAATGCACTAACTATTATGTAGAACATCAGCAGAAAAAAATTTGAGAGAATTCACTGGATCGGGCACGGTGTCTTCACATAGGCTGCCGACGAGCTCTGTTGCATTGTGGGGGATTAGCTCAAATGGTAGAGCGCTCGCTTAGCATGCGAGAGGTAGCGGGATCGATGCCCGCATCCTCCAGAAGCTTTTCATAATAATTTGATCAGATGTTCGCTTTTTGACGTTTGAAAGAAATTTACAATATGTGTATGAATCAAAAGAAAGTTGTCTCTGTAAAGAGAATCCGTTTATTAAGCCCATCTACTGGGTGTATGTTTCTCTCTCCCTGAAAGCTGTGTTTGTGCTGCCGCCTTCAGGCAGAAACGAGAGCTTACATCTGTTTGTACTTGGAAAAACAAAAGACTGCAGAATTGAATGTACAAAGGACAAAAAGCAGAAATAGAGGACTTATTATGAGATAATTATGATTTACCTTATTATAACTTCCAGTCTGCAGCACAAGGAAAATTACCTGGCTTCACAGTATCTTCTATTAAACCGTGCTTGAATGTCTAACACGTATAAAGTCACATAGGAGAACTCAGTCTTCAGTCACCCGCAGGTGGACCAGCTGACCAGTGGGTCAAAAAGCCCTGGAGGATGCGGGCATCGATCCCGCTACCTCTCGCATGCTAAGCGAGCGCTCTACCATTTGAGCTAATCCCCCTGTAGGCCGGTGATAAACGTCACATGATGATCAGAGAAATGAGAACCAGTGGTGGAAAAGGCAAAATATACGAAAAAAACCAAAAAAGAAAACAAAAACAACAGCCGCAAAAACAAATCTTAACCCATGATCTATGTTGTCGCAGAGCCGTTAATTCGCACTGCTGAGTACAAACACACACGCGGATCTTGATTGGAATTTTAACAGCTGCTGTTTTGCGACATAAAGTGCGTCATACAGTGACGTAGATTGTTCGCCACCAACAACAAAGGGGGATTAGCTCAAATGGTAGAGCGCTCGCTTAGCATGCGAGAGGTAGCGGGATCGATGCCCGCATCCTCCAAAACTTATGACTCTCATGGCATTCCGCCCGACAATATAACCTAATATAGCCATTAACAATTGCCGGCCAATAAATAGCGGTCGACCACTTACACTACAAATCCCACTATACACTGCAACAGCAAAGTAACCTGATTTTCCAGCAGATGAAAAACATCACCGAGGACTTCGTACGGTGTCATTTAAATTAATCTGATCCCCCCCCCCAAAAAAAATGGTCAAACATAAAGTGGACTTTGAAAACACGTAGGAGGCAGAGGACCTGATGCATGGAATGCACGCAGGATCTATTACAATCATATTTTGTTAACTGAGCAATATAAATTTAGCTTACCACTCTAAAGTAGATTTCAATTCAATTGTATTTATATAGCGCCAAATCACAACAGTCACCTCAAGGCCCAAATACAAATACTGTGGGTAAAGACCCTACAATAATACAGAGAAAACCCGGAAGTCAAAACGACCACCTATGAGCAAGCATTTGGCAACAGCGGGAAGGAAAAACTCCTTTTTAACAGGAAGAAACCTTGTGCAGGACCAGGCTCAGGGAGGGCAGTCATCTGCAAATATGACTGCCCTCCCTGAGCCTGGTGGGGGAAGTCTGCTGGTGGGAGTGCACGACAACACTAAAATCTGTGGCGTGAACTTCGACCATCAGCATGAAGTCAGGGTCCGTCTGCAGGTGGACCCAACCATTTGATCTTCCTCTTTTTCTGAAAAATTATCAACCGAAATTCATATGAAAATGGGCTGAAGAAACCCCAGTTGAAGGTACTTTGTCTCACCTTCAAACCTGCCCAGTTTTGAAGCAGCCCAGTTTCAATAAAATATAGAAACTTGTGCTGGATGGTGGCTCTGGCTCTAATGTGTTTGGCACCTACACACCCTGCTGGCAGAATTACGTATCAAACCCAAAACACATTCAGACGATCTGAGAGTGAAATGGACTAACACAGCAGCCGTACCAATCGAACGTGCCCTTTATGTAGAGTAAAAATCAAATGGGGTATCCATTTCTCTGCCTCCATCTACATTGAGGTGCCACATGTGCCTTTACCAGTTTAACTGACAGAAGAATAGTTAAATAACACCCACTGAAAAAAGCCATGTTAAAAATCATATGTTTATTTTATTATTTATGTCTGTTTAAATTAAAAATACTACAACATTTACTACAATGTAAATATGGCTTTCCTCTTGTAATGGCTCAACAGTCCCTGCAGGTGAAGACAAAATTAATATAAAAAACGATATTTTCAAAAACTCACAAGTTGTCAGATAAGGACACTAGAATTAATTTGACAATGCAGTGACGTAACCACAGTTTCCACTAGTGTGATACAAGCCCAAAATAAGCCCCTGCTGGTTCTTTTTAAACATTTTTAGACAAAAGTTACAACAGTTGGAGGTACGGAAAAATGATTTCGGCCTCCATAACAACTCCGGGTGGAGTGAATATTTTATAACTTATCCAAGTGAATAGTGGAGTTAGGGCCATGGCTGCTTTGACTGAGAGTTGTGCCGGCACCAGCAAGTGCCCACAAAACAATGGGCAAAAGGCCCAGGGCCATAACAAATACATATTTGATCTGAGCATTATCTTTAATGAGACTCTCCACTATATCTATCAAAGGGGGTACTTTTTTATGCTACTCCATTTATCTTACAGCTTTACTAACTACTACATTTTTACATTTGCTGACAATAATCTGATGATTATTTAAAAGGCTTTCTTTATCCTTCTCTGCTCTTTTAACTGTACTGTAAGTACAGTAGGTTTTGCGGGTGATTACTAAGCAAATTTATTTATAAAGTCAGCGAGTCACTGCAGCTGCTTAAAGGGTTGGTTTTCTTCGTAACTAAAATTTAAATTGGTTTGGGGAACCGATTGCACAACCGGGCCTTCTAAATGGAGACACTGTCAGGTTCACATCACAAGTTCAGCCTGAGTCATACAAAGGAAGAAGTGTCGTGGTAAATCAGGGAAAAAATGCAAAGAAAAAAATATAAAGTTAAAAAGTATCTAACTAGTGTGATGTTCCCTCCCTGTTGTGTCTTGTCACCTGTGCTGTGTTTGTCCATGTGTCTGTGTTTCCCTGCGTCGTGTCAAGTCTGCTTTCCTTTGTCTCTATGTTTCCTGTTTTCCTCTGTCTTTTGTCCCTTACGTTCTGTGTTTAGTTCCGTATCAGCGTTCCTGTGCTGATACTTGGCGTTACCTTGAGCTGATTCTGACGCGTGCTCCACAGCTGTGTACTCACACACTGACGATTTCAAACATCTTTGTCTTCACTTCCTTTAATTATTTGTGAGCGACAACAGGTAGTTCTCGTCCCTTTCGTTGAAGAGTGTACGCAGCCTAACTAAATGTTGTAAATGCTGGCATACCTGACACAAAAACTGTTGTGCCTCCACCATTAACACCCACCAAATGAGTGAACCCCTTTCTATATAACCTGGAAGTACTTCAGTTCCCATCGGTTTCCAGACTGTGTGCCACTCCGGTCACTACTAGAGAGACATTGTGAGCATAAGAATTGGCTCGTTCCCTTATTGACCCCTCCACCGCTGCAGCAACAACCTTGCACCAAAATTTCAATACCTTCAGCCACCATCTCGATGCCACAGCAGCAGCAACGGCGTCTGAGCTCTCAGTAATAAGAATGGGTCTGCTCCGTCTGTCCCCAGCCACACCCCAGTCAGCACCTTGTCAGCCTCCCTTCCCTTTAAGGGAGAGAAGCAGGAGGAAACAGGACTCACAGCCCAAAGACGTAATCACTTCTGCTGAGCTTGCCGCCCTGCTGTCAGACTTGCCTTTGCCAGAATGTGTTTCACCATTATTGACGTTGGCCTCCTGCCAAACCACCAGAGGTGTCCCATCACCTCCTCCAATGCCGGGCTCAGGAGGGCTTCCTTCATCGCTGGCCTCCAAAGCTCCTTCGTCTTCGCTGCCGGCCATGCGGCCGGCCCACCGAACTACTTCGTCTCCATTGCTGCCTGCCTGGACGACCCCCTCCATCCTCCCTGCTCTGCCCCATGGCCAGGCAGACCCCCCAGAACTGTCTGCTTGTGAGACTCTTTGTTGTGAACTGTTTTTTTTTAGTGAGCAAATACCATATGTATATATAATATGGATGGATGGATGCGCTTCATAGCTTAAAAATGCTCTAAAATGGCAAAAGTTTACTTGAAAATTAAGTTAAAAATAAGTTAGTAAATGGCTAGTTCCCTGTTTTTGTTGTATGACTGAACTTTTTTAGTGTTGGTTCTTCTAAGTAACAAGAGAAGAGGAAACAGAGCATGGGGAAGTTTTCAAGCTGTTAATCCTGATAAAGGATTTTGCTTCATCGTGGCTGCAGTAAGATCAAAACCACCACAAAACACACAAAAGTGTGCTACCTACACCGCCAAGACCAAGAGAGGCACAAAACACACAATTTATGTTTTTCTCACACATAATTTCATCATTTGATAATACAGTCATGATTTAAATAATGTCGCCATAAGCAAGGTCATTATAGTTAATGAAACAAACGAAATAACGAAAACTGAAATTGAAAAAACATTTTTGTTAACTGAAATAAAATTAAAAAATGGTAATGAAAGATAAAATAATAATAATAAATAAATGTAAAATATAACAATAACTGAAACTAGAAACTGCTTGCATGTCTTCACAAATGTGCAGACCAAAAAGGGCCAGTAATGGATCAGAAGAATACCAGGTGACAGACGTCTCAACCTGGAGCTGGTGGCACATGTGACATCTCGGCTTGGTACCAGTTTCATCTACAGGAGCGGGACTCCTGCCAGGCAGGAGGAAAGAAGGAAGCGCTCAGAGGAAGTTAATGGATGTAGTGAAGGGGGACATGTAGAGGGCTGGTGTGATGGAGATGGGGAGAGATGGAGGCACTGTACAAACTATTATATCCTTTTAAATTATATTGTGCTTCCTGCTTGCAGATGTAGCAATTCATATCAACTATAATAGTTTCTCTTGGCTTGTCATGACATACGTATGATTGATGAAAAAAAGTACAAGTCAATGAAATACCTCTGAGTGGTCTAGGTTGTGAGAAATGTAACCCTACTCACATGAAAGTGTGCAAATAAAGTGTAAGCATTAATTTATGCCATGTACAGAAGAACAAAAAACATTATTTACCATCAGATCATAAGACCCGTGAAGAGTTGGAGGACTGAGCCTCCAATACACATTACGTTACATACACATTACCCCCTCTCATTCCAAATACATAACAGCTTTTTAACACAAAAAGTGGGTTGTATCCCAAGTGCAGTGTTAGTAAATCTGGCGCTGTTATTTTTGAAGTTGTTTTAAATATGTATTTTTAGGAGTCTCCCTTTCAGAGCGCTGTGGGGAAGCCACAATGTACAATAATATTATACTGTAGAGTTTAAAGTTCATATGAAGTTTTAACACATCACACTGCTGTGAATTGAGTTTTGTGCGTTTGCTGTGTTCGATCAAGTTATCACGTTATGACGTCATCGGCAGGGCCGTGGGGGATTAGCTCAAATGGTAGAGCGCTCGCTTAGCATGCGAGAGGTAGCGGGATCGATGCCCGCATCCTCCAGCAATTTTAGTCTTTACATAACTGTACCACAGCGCAAAGGCGGTCCTCACATTAATTTTCTTTACCTGTATTTTTATATTTTATTTGTTTTTTATTCGAGTTACTTGAGGATTCGTTGCATCCATAGTTCATGTAGCATTCACAGAAACGTTTTAAACTGGCCATGACCATATAAAGGTCTGAACAACAATTCACATCATTTCCATAATGATTCATATACAGATTTAGCCTTCAAATCAGACAGGGGACAAATGTCTTCGTGCATAAAAGATTTATTCTGTTTCAGCATTACATCAAAATGCTGGTCAAGGAATAAAGTTGTTCCACAAGTGTAACAGAAGATTTGACCTTACTGAGAATTTATTCAAAACACCTGTTAAGTCTTTTTAAATCAAGTAAAATTAAAGCATCATTTAAAGCCACCTCAGCAAGTCACTTTTTAAAATAAATTATTTTATGTTTGCAGAGAAGCAGTAAGCATTTCTTTTCAACTAAAACGAGGCATTTTAGACTCGCTCTTTGAAAGCGGCCCTCTCTCGTTTGAGCTGCTCTCGGTTAAACAAGCGCTGGTTCAGCTGCTGTTGCTCATTTCCTCTTCTACGCATGCGCCTGTTGGTCAGAGAGACAACTGACAGTTAAGCTCCAGATGAAACACGAGTGGTTATCAGGCATTTGCAGTATAATTGTTGAAGCACAGGTTCTTAGCCACGGACAGCATTGTCAGCTGAATACAACAGAAAATAGATGGAAAACACATTACAATGCATATAATATAATATATATATATAAAATAATAGAGGATGTGAAATGTTGTTACAACACTTACGGGAACGTGTGGTTAATTATACCTCTTACATCTCCTAAATTAAATCTGTGTACTGTAATTTGATACCAGTACACCACTGTTAATTTTGACAGCAAATTTAGTTTTAGTCATAAGTCTTTTGACGAAAATGTAATTTAGTTTTAGTTACAATTTAGTCATCTGAATAGTTTTAGTCTAATTTTATGTCAACAAACATATTGTCGACTAAATGTACAGTCGATTTAGTCGACTCAAATATAAAGGGTGTAAAATGTAAATGCTTTTTCTTCAGTTCCCTTGAATTAGTTATCATACACACTTGCACAAAATGTATTAAAAGTTATGGAATATTATTAATAATATTAACATTAACGTTTCACCTGCTCCCCACGCACCTGATCATTAACACCACCTTACTGAGATAATATGAGCGTTATACAGCAGGGCACGCTCTGCTGTATAACGCTCTATTTTTAAGTTACCAAGTTTGTGTTTAGTAGGATTTGAAGCACCTAGCTTATAAGTAAATAATGGCATATTAATACATACCGTTCTGATTGAGAGAGAACTCAACTGTTGTCTGAGGAAAGTACGTGATGTAAGGGCTACAAGGCTACAAGTAATCTGTGTGTGTGTGTGTTTGCACATCTCTTTATATATCAGATGATTAATTATTTTATGTGCTGCTTGTGCAATATAGGAAGGAAACAGCAGAGGATTACATGGTATTTTGTAATGCAAAACAAACAAAAGAAATAAATAAAATAAAGGAAGTGAAAGTCACTTTGCACAGTCCATCATCATGTAAATATCTTTGTCCTCAGTGTCCCACTATCTACTGGTATATAATGTTTAAGTGTCCACAGATTAATGTTTTCAGACTTGACTCAAATATGAACATTTAACTGAATTAAATTAAGTATACATTTATTTTGAATTTTGCCAAAAGGGCAAGACGTGAATAAACTACAGACTTTTAGCTTTAATTAACAAATTGATCACAATAACTGATAAAAATGGAATTACAGCTATTTTTAAGCGTAATTGGAAAAATTGACCACTGACAAGCTGTTACACGGCTAGGTGACACCTATTTCCTTGTTTTCCACGGCAAATTAAAATCATAAAATAACTGCAGTTACTTCCAAATAGCGATGTTGCATTTCATAGCTTTTCAAGCTAGATTACACGATGTCAGAAAACAGTTAAAAGAGCCAGGGCTGCAACTAGATTATTTTGGTAGTCAATGATTATTTCAATCTTACCTCACTTGTTCAAGCCTGCCCACCTGTAAATTTTCACCTTGTTGTCTCTTTTCACAATTAAAATAATGACCCATAAAAATAATCCAAAGTTTGAAACAAATCCAATGTATTTTAGATATTAATGTGACCATCATCATAAATAACAATTAAACAGTGCATAATTCAATTTAATTTTATAAATATAGTTACAAATAACAACAAACAGTCACCTCAAGGTGCAGAGTGGGTCATAAACAATGTAAAAAGAGTTGAATGAAAAACACTCAATGCGTCATTGGACCCCCCCCCCAGCAGCCTAGGCCTATATGAGCATAACTAAGGGAAGGTTCAGGGTCACCTGATCCAGCCCTAACTATAAGCTTTATCTTAAAGGAAAGTTTTAAGCCTAATCTTAAAAATAGAGAGGGTGTCTGTCTCCTGAATCCAAGCTGGGAGCTGGTTCCACAGAAGAGGGGCCTGAAAGCTGAAGGCTCTGCCTCCCATTCTACTCTTAAGTATCCTAGGAACCACAAGTAAGCCAGCAGTCTGACAGCAAAGTGCTCTATTGTGGTGATATGGGACTATGAGGTCTTTAAGATAAGATGGGGCCTGATTATTCAATAACTTTTATGTGAGGAGAAGGATTTTAAATTCTATTCTGGATTTAACAGGGAGCCAATGAAGAGAAGCCAATATGGGAGAAATATGCTCTCTCTTTCTAGTCCCTGTCAGTACTCTAGCTGCAGCATTTTGATTCAGAGAGAGTTTTTATGATGGATGGATAATAATAAATTACAGTAATACAGCCTAGAAGTAATAAATACATGAATTAGCTTTTCAGCATCATTCTGAAAAGGGATGTTTCTAAATTTGGAAATATTGCGCAAATGCAAAAAAGCAGCCCTACATATCTGATAAACATAAAGTGGTGGTTAGCACTACTGCCTCACAGCTACAAGAACATCTAGAAGGTCTGGGTTTGATTCAACCTTGGCCCGGGCCTCTTCCTGTGTGGAGTTTGCATGTTCTCCTCCAGGTTTCTCCCCCACAGTCCAAAGACATGCAGTTACTGGGGTTAGGTCACTCTAAATTGCCCAAAGGTGTGAA
The DNA here is from genome assembly GCA_024447675.2 of Pterophyllum scalare. NCBI lineage: Eukaryota > Metazoa > Chordata > Actinopteri > Cichliformes > Cichlidae > Pterophyllum > Pterophyllum scalare. The sequence goes on from JAMQGT020013859.1 coordinate 49,597, forward strand.
TGGTTGTCTGTCTTTCTGTGTTGGCCCTGCAACAGGCTGGTGACCTGTCCAGGATGTGCCTCTTGCCCCATGTCAGCTGGGATAGGCTTCAGCCCCCCCCCCCCCCCGCAGGACCCTGAAAAGGAGAAGTGGATGGATGCATGCTTTATTATGAGACTTAGAATTCACCAACACCAACACACCCCTCTAAAATCATGAAGCTCTTGATGCAATATTGAGCTAATCTGAAGGCCACATGAAGTTTGAAGGTCCATAGCGATTAATACCGCAGTAAGCTGGCGATCTCTGCGCACTCTGCACCTCATCATCCACTGACACTACTCTGTGATATTACACGGCTTACCACTTCGTGGCTGAGTTGCTGCCTTTCCCAATCCTTTCCACTTTGTTAAATTTGGTATATTTTGTGATGTTTTAGCAATCATTATGATGAGAAGGCATTTACAGTGATAATAGTGGGTCCCGAAGTGGTCCACGAAGTAAAACCAGTAAAATTGCACTTAAAACAGATCAGGAGTTAGTTGGTTGAATGATCACAAAAGTACAGATTTCATTTAAAGTTATGTCAAAGTAATTCAAGAAGACAAGAGTTACAAGAGTCTCTTGAAAGTATCCTAATTTTTGCAGTCCATATGCACAGATATCATCATGTCATGGGTTCCCAGGTTTCTATGTTTGAGGTGGAAACCACATTTCCCACTAGCACAGCATCTCTGCTTTGTTCCTTTTTACTCTGGTTCAGTTTTGTAGACATGTGTATTACATATTACTGTATCAATCTGGACATAAATAATTTTTCACTCTTTTTGCATTTCTTTATTCATGGAAGTGTGAAGAGATTCCCTCTTAAAAAATGTCCTGCATTTGCTATATATGAACAAATAATTTCATACAAATATGCATATATCATCAAGCTATCAGATGCTAGCTGATGATTTCACAGAGTGCTTTACTTGAGGTGGAAAACATTCTTTGTTTTTTAGAATATTCTCTTAGACATTTGTTGATGTCCAGGTGTGAGCCCCCTTTCTGCTGGCTCTGTCAAATTGCACAAATATCAGAGGAGAACAAGAATTCACATCAACAGCTAAAAATGATTTCATAAACTTTCCCCAGGTTCTCTTGCACTTTATTTACTTTGTTTCAGGTTAATTGCTTGTCATGCTGGTTACCCTGTATATTACTCTAGTTTGAGCTAGTTAGGAACTACTGACAGCAAATGGGAATAATTAATGATTGAAGGGTTTAAAATCATGTCAATCAAACAGTGTATTTTGATTGCAAGATTAAAATTTCTTTTAAAAAGTACAATTTGTAAAACCGATTAGCAGGTATAAAAATAAAACTAGCCATTATACGTATAATTAATATAAATATTATTTTCTTCAAAGTAACAAACCCTACAAGAGCGTTATCATCAGCGTAGGCAGAAATTAGCACAGCAGGACACGCATGAACTCAGCATGTGTTAACTGGTGGGAACGGAAACATCGAAACCACAGCTAAAATGGTGAGACAATGTTCTGCAGTCAGTTCGCCAAACAAATTTAAATTCAAGTTATGAAGAAAGGGGTACTGAAATAATCACAAATAAAAGTACAATATCCTCACTTTTGAGAAATGAAATAATGTCTCAAATAATTATAAAATAGCTATCAGTTAATTTTCTGCTGATCCACTATTTCAGCTGTACTCAGCTATACGGTTAGATGGCTTAATTGATAGCAAAGTATAACATTTTAAATGCTCTTCATATTAAAGTTGTTAAATGGACTTAGTGTCTCCTTTTCTCTTACTGATATTTGGAGGTTCTCATTTTTGCTTTCAGTTTTTTTTTTTTATTTTAACTCCTTTATCTTCTGCCTTGACCGTGAATGTTATTATTATATTATTGGGTGTGATACTATGCACAAGTAGATTTTTTTGCTCAGTTTGTGGCCTCTTATTTCCTGTTGGTTTGTTAGGGCCTTGTAGAGATTCCTTAGTATCAGTGTATTTAATCTGAACAGGCATAGAAATCATCCACCTTGTACTGGATACACAAACACATATGAGCTTTTTTTGGAGCAAGCACACTAAAGTATATCTGCTCCTTCACTGTCTGTCTCTTTAAAGTGTACATCACTCATATTTCCACTGCTCTTTAACTAATAATGTTTTCATAATTATTTTCACAAATAAAATTAGAGAAAAAATATTTAAAACCATCTCAAGGACGTCTTTATGTTCAGCTGCTTTCAGTTCTCCTCGTATTTGTTTGGACTCTTTCTCTCAGACTGATCTTTCAGAGTTAACTTCAATAGTTACTTCAATAGTTACTTCCTCTACAGACATCACTTGACCCAGCTAATTATAGGCCAATCTCCAACCTTCCTTTTCTCTCAAAAATCCTTGAAAGAGTAGCTGTAAAACAGCTCACTGATCATCTGCAGAGGAACGGATTATTTGAAGAGTTTCAGTCAGGTTTCAGAATTCATCACAGTACAGAAACAGCATTAGTGAAGGTTACAAATGATCTTCTTACAGCCTCTGACAGTGGACTCGTCTTTGTTCTTGTGCTCTTGGACTTCAGTGCAGCTTTCAATACTGTTGACCATAACATTTTATTACAGAGATTAGAGCATGCCATAGGTATTAAAGGTACTGCACTTCAGTGGTTTGAATCATATCTAATAGACTCCCATTTGTTCATGTAAATGGGAGTCTTCTTCACACACTAAGGTTAATCATGGAGTTCCACAGGGTTCTGTGCTGGGACCAATTCTATTTACATTATACATGCTTCCAGTATTATTAAAAAGCACTGCATACATTTTTATTGTTATGCAGATGATACCCAACTTTAACTATCTTTAAAGCCAGGTGAAACACATCAATTAGTAAAACGGCAGGAATGTCTTAAAGACATAAAGGCCTGGATGACCTCTAATTTCTTGCTTCTAAATTCAGATAAAACTGAAGTTATTGTACTCAGCCCTACAAATCTTAGAAACATGGTTTTTAACCAGGTATTTATTCTGGATGGCATCCAGACATCCTGTCTCAGACTGATGCTGAAAAGCTAATTCATGCATTTATTACTCCTAGGCTGTATTATTGTTATTTATTATTATCATGCTGGCCAAAAAGCTCCCTGAAAAGCCTTCAGCTGATCCAAAATGCTGCAGCTAGAGTACTGACAGGGACTAGAAAGAGAGAGCATATTTCTCCCGTATTGGTTTTTCTTCATTGGCTCCCTATTAAATCTATAATAGAATTTAAAATTATTCTCCTCGCATACAAAGTATTGAATAATCAGGCCCCATCTTATCTTAAAGACCTCATAGTACTATATCACAAAACAACAAACAAAAAAACAAAACAAAAAACAAAACAGCCAAAACAACCTGAGCAACACATGTTTCCCTTTTTTGGTTATGTGACTTTCAACTTGCAAACTGCTCTCTCTATGCTGCAAAAGTAGAATAACTAAGCATGGGGAAGTAATACAACTGCTAATACTGATCCAGCAAGGACTTTGCATCGTCATGCTGTGCTTAGATAAAAATACTACACAAACAAGCAAGCATGGTGTATGCAGTACACCACTGAGAGCCAGAATGGCATAACACAAAGAGAATAAAGATTGCTACCAGATATTCATACTATTATAATTTCTTTTTTGCATACTTGGATATCATTTAATTTATTTAATAATAGAGTCATGATATATAAACAATGTTCTCAAAGTGTGGCACTATGAGGATCAGAATCCACATTACAACAAAATAGTTTCTAATGTGACCACATCTATAGCACCCTTTCATGACGACATTTATACCATTATTTATATTTTGGTTTACCTTTGGTTTCTATGAGCAAACTACAGTTATAGTTATATACATAAAGAGATCACCCATCATCAAATTTCTGATCTTTTAAACAAGAAAAATGGTGATGCTCTTAAGTGAGTTTAACAAAAATGGACAACATGCCTCAGAATCGTAAACTATGACATTTATGGACTAATGTGCCTTACACAATAATGTCATACTACTTCATTCTACCAGACTGTCAGATGTTTAAAGGCTTACAATTAAAATCTGTAAATAGATTGCTAAAAATGATAAAGAAAACCTTTGTTATTTTAATAATAAAAGATGTACATATTTTCACCCTCTTAGAAGATATAAATGTAATGTCTTTTTAGAGAGTGAACAAAATCAACATACAAACCCCATTTCAAAAAGTTGGGATGCTGTGTAAAATGTAAATAAAAACTGATAAACCAATATTTTATTCACAGTGGAACACAGAAATACTTAAAATTTTACTATTTTATGAAGAATATTAGCTAATTCTTAATTTGATCACAGCAAAGCATCCCAAAATAGTTGGATCAGGGTCAACAAAAGGTTGTAAAAGTAAGTTGTACTAAAAAGAAAGAGTTGGAGGAAGATTTTACACATTTTGCAGCTAATTAGATTAACTGGCAACAGATATGATTGATTTAAAAGGAGCATCTTAAAGAGGCTTATTTCTCAGAAGTAAAGATTGGCAGAGGTTCAAAATTGCACCTACAAGTAGCAAAACAATTTCATAATAATGGTTATCAACCAAAATTTTTGAAGACTGAATTTTTTTTATCAGGTTGGCCCATGTGGTCCGCTCCAACAGACAAGCTACTGTAGCCCAAAGTGTCAAAAAAAATTCAGTGCTGGTTCTAATAGAAAGGTGTCAGAATACACAGTGCATCACATTTGGTTGTGTATGGTGCTGATTAGTTGCAGAGAAGTCATGATGCCCATGCTGACCGCTGTCACCCACTGAAAGCTGTATCAATTGGCATATGAGCATCAGAACTGGACCACAGAGCAATGGAAGAAATTCATGTTTTCTTTTACAGCACACAGATGGTGCATTTGTGTTGCTTATTCGCGAAACACCTGGCACCAGGGTTCTCTATGGGAAGAAGGCAAGGGCAATGTTCTGCTGGGAAACCTTGGATCTTGCCATCCATGGGGGTGTTATTTTGACATGATCCACCAACCAAAGCATCGTTGCCGACCATGGACATGGACCATGAAAAGGTGTACATGGTCTGCATGTACACCCTTTTATGGGAATGGTATTCCCTGATCCCATCCAGCCATCCATCCATCCATCCATCCATCCATCCATCCATCCATCCATCCATCCATCCATCCATCTATCCATCCATCCATTCATCCATCCATCCATTCATCCATCAAGCCATCCATCCATCTTCTTCCACTTATCCATGTTCAGTGTCATGTCATGAAAGTGATGGCGCCTTTAAGAGCTATCATAGAACATGAGGCAGGGTAAATCCTGACCAGGCCCCATGTCTGTTGCACAACTAACACTGAGAAACTGAGTACCATTCACTCTCAGTATGTAAATATCACAAAAAGCTTTAACCAGTTCATATTTTGAACAGCCACTACTTGCTTCGCATAGCCTGGGCTCTGGAACCAGTCTCCTGGAGAGGGGCTGGACTCTGTTCCAGTCTGGAGTTGCCCTTGGCGAGAGGCAGCAAGCTGGGGTGGGGATTCTTGTATCCCCCCGGCTTGCTGCCTGTGCGTCGGAGTTTTCACCGGTGGATGAGAGGGTTGTTTCACTGTGCCTTTGGGCCTGCAAGGTGATTGGTGCCTGTTGTGGTGGTAACCCCCGAACCAGATAGTGTTCACCGGACTTGAAGGGAGCCATCAAGCTGAAGAAGGAGTCTTATCAGGCTTGGTTAGCCTTTGGGACTCCGGAGGCAGCTGACAGGTATCAGCAGGCCAAGCAGAACACAGCTCCGGTAGTGGCCGAAGCAAAAACTGTGTGGGAGGAGTTTGGTAAGGCTATGGAAAAAGACTTTTAGATGGCATCAAAGTGATTCTGGCAAACCGTCAGGCGACGCAAGAGGGGAAAGCGGTGCTCCACTCACATGGTCTATAGTGCGGGTGGGGTGCTGCTGACTTCAACTGAGGCTATAGTCAGACAGTGGAAGGAATACTTCGAGGACCTCCTAAATCCCACTGACACGCCTTCTGTAGTGGAAGCAGAGTCTGGGGACGAGGGGGATGACTTGTCCATCACCTGAGGTGAGGTCATTGAGGTGGTTAAACAACTCTTTGGTGGCAGGGCCCCTGGGGTGGACGAGATTGCAGCACTTTATCTTCTCAAGGATATTCGAGTGTGTGTGGGAGTTTGCCCAACTAGTCTTCATGTGCTTTGTGGACATGGAGAAGGCATTCGACCGTGTCCCTCGGGGTATCCTGTGGGAGGTCCTGCAGGAGTATGGGGTGTCTGGCCCGTTGTTGCGGGCCATTCAGTCTCTGTACAACCGCAGTGAGAGCTTGGTCCATATAGCCAGTAATAAGTCTGACTTGTTTCCTGTGGGTGTTGGACTCCATCAGGACTGCCGTTTGTCACAGATTCTGTTCATAATTTTCATGGAAAGAATTTCTAGGTGAAGCCAGGTGGCGGAAGGCTTTTTCCTTGGTGGTCTCAGAGTCTTGTGTCTGCTTTTTGCAGATGATGTGGTCCTGTTGGCTTCATCAGGTGGTGGCCTCCAGGTCACAGTGGAACAGTTCGCAGCTGGGTGTGAAGTGGCTGGCATGAGAATCAGCACCTCTAAGTCTGAGGCCATGGTTCTCAGCCGGAAAAGGGTGAAGTGCCCTCTCCGGCTCGGGGACGAGTTCCTGCCCCAAGTGGAGGAGTTTAAGTATCTTGGGGTCTTGTTCACGAGTGACAAGAGAAGGGAGCGGGAGATGGACAGACCAATCAGTGCTGCTTCTGCAGTGATGCTGACGCTGCACCGCGTCTGTTGTGATGAAGAGGGAGCTGAGCGTAAAAACGGAACTGACGATTTACCGGTCAATCTATGTTCCTACCCTCACCTATGGTCATAAGCTTTGGGTAGTGACCAAAAGAATAAGACTGCGAATACAAACAGCAGAAATGAGTTTCCTTCGAAGAGTGGCTGGCCTCTCCTTTAGAGATAAGGTGAGGAGTGTGGCCATCCGGAAGGGGCTCAGAGTAGAGCCGCTGCTCCTCCACATCGAGCGGCGCCAGTTGAGGTGGCTCAGGCATCTGATTAGGATGCCTCCTGGCCGCCTCTTGACTGAGTTGTTCCGGGCATGTCACACTGGGAGGAGGCCCCATGGTAGACACAGGACACGCTGGGAGATTATATCTCTCAGCTGGCCTGGGAACACCTTGGGGTCCCTCCGGAGGAGCTGGCGGAGGTGGCTGGGGAGAGGGAAGCCTGGGCTTCTCTGCTTAGATATATTTAGTCAGGTAGTGATTTTCAGGAAATACTGTTGTCTTCAGTTTCTATGCCATATTGTTAGGTATAGTCTAGCATTGTTACAGACACCACAAGAACAGTAAATAACTATAATTATTTACTGTTACTTAGAGAACACAGACAAGAAAGACTTCACACACACAAACTCCTAAAACCAGGACCATAGTGAAGAATAAACAATGTTTACACACACAAAAAGAATTATTATTTCATTTATAATGGCATAATGGAGTAAATCCTGCCAAATGAAAAGTCTGTCAAATCACTTGTTGCTTAAATAATTGACAAATTAATAATTAAATTGAGTTAAAATGAAAACTTGAACACAAGGAAGTGGTGAAGGACTGAAAGCCTGTGAAAATATTTTTGAACTGTGGCTTCATGGTTAGACCTTACAGTATTGCAGTATTGCAAATTATCACAGAATTACTGACCTAATCGTTAGGAAGTTCTACAAGCTTATGCTTTTTTCTTACATGGATGCTATAACGCGATGGAAGAGCTTCATTATATGCAGGAGTTGGCTATGCCGAGCAGTATGAAAGTGGTGATTTCCAAACTGCCATACAAACTCTGGGAACGATGGCGAACTGTTGCTCATGACATTATGGAAACAGAAAACCAGAGAGCTCATTACATTGATGTGGTGATGCACCGGGCCAAGGTGGATTCAATCAAACCTGTCAGGCAACAGTGTTAACCACCACGCCACCATGCTGCCTTAATAATACGATTCATTAATATTATTTAGTATAATATTACGATAAAGATCATGAGCTGTTCATTTCCTTCCCCATACTTTTTTGTCCCATCATTCTTGCTAAAGTGAATCTTGTTTTTTCTTTTTCAAAGAAATTTTCACCAGACCTGTGCAGACCATTTTAGCTGTTTGGGGGGCGCAGTGTAATCTAATTTGAAAATCTACCAAATGCAAGATCACCATTTAAAATTAACTCTAAATATTTTGTGTTTAATTTGCTGTAAAAGGAAACAGGTCTCACCTAGCTGTGAATCAGCTTGTCAGTAGTTATTTTCCAGTTAGTTTAAGCTTCTGAAAATAGGGTATCATGCGTAAAAATGGCTATAATTCCATGTTATCAGTTATTGTGATAATTTTGCCAATTATAGCTGAAAGGCTGCACTTAATTCACATCTTGACCTTTTGGCAAAATTACAAATAAAATGTAGCACTGTCCAAAAACTTATAGAAAATTTTACACTGAACTAAAGAGCATACTTCATTCAGTTAAATGTTTTTGTATTTGGGTCAAGTACAAAAACATTACTCTATGAACACCCAATCAGTATATTGTAAATAACGGGATATTTTGTTCAAATGTGTGACACTGAGCACAAAAATAATTACATGATCATAGACTGTGCAGAGTGACTTCAGCTTCCTCGATTTCTGTTTTTTTGACATTACAAAATACCATATAATACTCTGTTGTTTCCTTCCTATATTGCACAAGCAGCACATAAATAATTCATCAACTGGTATATAAAGAGATGTGCCAACACACAGATTATTTGTAGCCTTGTAGCCCTTACATCACGCACTTTCCTCAGACAACAGTTGAGTTCCCTCTCAATCAGAAAGGTATGTAATAATATGCCATTATTTACTTATAAGCTAAGTACTTAAAAAACTGCTGAAAACAAACAACTTGGTAACTCAAAAATAGACATTTAATTTAACTACTACTATGATTTCTTTGGTTCTTATCTCTAGGATGAAGTGCACAGTGCTGTTCCTTGTGCTATCGATGGTCGTCATCATGGCCGAACCTGGGGATGCCTTTTTTCACCACATTATCGGCGGACTTATTCACGGTAACTAATTCTGTTCATAATTTCAAAATACATTGAGTAATTACTGTAACAACATTACAGAATTTAATGTCAATTTTGTTAAATGAATGATTACATTCTCAATACTATGTTTATCAGTTTCTTTAACTGGATTTCTTAATATAAATCATGTTTACAGTGCACATAAACAGATTCACACGTTTGAAATTTTACTTTAATTTTTTAATTTTAATTACCTGTGCTCCAAGTTTGGACAATAACATAAAGGAGTACATTAATGATTTTACATGGGGACCTTAGTCGGGATTCGTGCCAATCTCTCTGAATAAGACAGCTTTGTGAATGTATTTAAACATAACGGCCATTCTCAGATTTGGTTGGAGGCTTAGGAACTGGAAAAAAAGAAAGAAAGAAAAAATTGTGGTTGTGTAAAATAATAAATGTGGGATCCAGGATTTCTGAATATTGATCTGTAAAAGTTTCTAAAATTGTGAAACATCTGCCTAATTAATTCAACTGTATCTCTGATGAGTGCCAGTGTGAATTACAAAGCCTAATCACAATGCTGCAAATAAGTACTGATAGCTAGCTTCCCCAAAGCCTGCTATTAGCCAAAAGTAGGTTTTATATTTGTTACTAGTATCAAATATCAATGCATAGATCTAATTCAGGAGCTGTATAATTAACCACACATTCCCTGTGAGTGTTGTAACAGCATTTCACATCCTCTATTATTTTCTATATATTATATGATATGCATAATAATGTGTGGAATTCAAACTGGAATATTTTCCTTCTGTTTTCTGTTTTATTCAGTTGGCAAGACTATCCATGGGTAAGAACTTGTGCTTCTACAATTATACTGCAAATGTTTGATAACTGTTGCATCTGGAGCTTAACTGTCACTTCTGTGTCTGACCAACAGGCTCATCAGTGGAGGAGGAAATGAGGCACAGCAGCTGGAGCAGCAACAGCAGCTAAACCAGCGCTTGTTTAACCGAGAGCAGCTCAAACGAGAGAGGGCTGCTTTCAAAGAGCGAGTCTAAAATGCTTCAATTTAGTGGAAAAGAAATGCTTACTGCTCCTCTGAAAACATTAACTAATTTTTAAAAAAAATGACCTGCTGGGATTGGCATGGCTTGAAATGATGCTTGACTCTTACATGATTTAAAAAGACCTAACAGGTGTTTTGAATAAATTCTCAATGAGGTCAAATCATCTGCAACACTTGCAGTGTGTAGAACAACATTATTGCTCGACCAGCATTTTGATGTAATGCTGAAACAGAATAAATCTTTATTTTGTACATGAAAACATTTGTCCCTTGTCTGATTTGAAGGAACGAGCTGTATTATTTCTCGTGGATGCAATCATGTTTGGTGCTGCGTCGGCCACAAGACACTTGACTTTATTGGTTACAGCCCAGTCCTCCATCATGCCCCTTTTGACTTGGGCCAAACTGTCAGCTGTGCGACTTTGTGGAAAGTATTACACTCTCAACACAGATGTACACAACTGCAAATTGTCATTAATCTAGTGACAGGTAAGAGCCAAGTAAGCCTCCATGTTCACAGATGTCCACATGTCAGCTGTTATACTCACTGCCACAGCTTGCTGTACTTCCATTTTCACTCGTTCCCGTTCCTCCTCGTACTTTTTGGCCACCATTTGTTTGATGGTCTGAAAATTACACCAAGTCAAACCAAAAGCAAATCAATATATTTAAATTAAAGATTAAATAAATTGTATATATCAACTACTACTTTAGATAATTTCCACACAAACCTTTCTGGTTGGCAAAACATATGATGGCTGAAGGACCTGGACCAGTTCCCTGAACCCTTCATTCTCCACAATGCTGAGGGGCTGGCAGTCCTTCAGGATGAAATTCAGCAGAGCCTCATCCAGCATCTGCTTCCTGGAAGCTTGGTGGTTAACAATGAGATACAGAATAAATTAATAGGAATTAATTATCAATCAAGCAACTGTGAGTAAGTTGTAGAATCGCTGTATACCTGGGTTTACCCTGGATGTATCTGGGACTTCATTCTCATGCCTGGCCCTATAATGCCTCAGCATTGAGGAGGTGGATTTATCTAAATATGAAAGCTCTGTTGAACAAATGCGACATTTAAACTGCAGAAAATAATATGAATAGTGACTAAGAGTCACTTTGAAATGAATCTGAATTCAGATTAAGAGGCAACTCTGGGAGGAACAGGATGAAGCAACATGGAAATTAAAACAAGTACCTTATTTTCCCATATGAGATCAAAATGGTCCCACACGGCGGAAACCTTTCTTTTAGTTAGAGGCTGCTCCATGATTCTTGATGAATTTAATGATGACCGGCAAAAGATCAAAGATTCTTTTGGCAGGTGCATCCCGTTGACAGATACGCTTCCTTATAAACACAGTTCGGCGCGTCAGTGTCAGCTCGAAACAGCTCCTGTATCGGTCACGTGACTATGGATCCGCGCACGCATAAATAAGTCTGTGGTTATTTTCTAACTCCTGAACCTGACTCTGCAGCTCTAAGCTGGTTTGGTCAACCGCAGACCCACAAGAAGAAGATGACGACAGCGAATTGTAATGCAGCTAATATGGACAAAATGCTATTTAATGGATGGGATTGCATTTTTTAAATTCCTTTCCGATATCCGATCGAGTAATTTAGGTCAGGATCGGACCGATACCGATAGTGATGGTGAGATGAAGCTTCATGAAGCTTTGAAGCTTTCCATCCAATCAGCGAACCCATGGGTCGAAGCTTCATGGTGCTTCATTTGCTTTTTGCGCCATCAAGTGGAGAGGCAGAGTGAGTGTAATCTAGTGACGGTGAGATGAAGCTTCATGAAGCATTTAAGCTTTCCCGTCAATCGGTGAACCCATGGGTCGAAACTGCGCCATCAAGGGGACAGTCAATGTAAAACAGTCAGACTGATTCTAGTCACACCAAGGCTTTGGTGCGTGAAGCTTTGAACAGAATAAACAATTTTTTGTGATGGCAATTAATAAATCCTGAACCAACTAGTGTCCGTCTTTACAATGTTGGTCAATAGGGAAAGTGGAAATAAACTGGGGAGAGAGTTGTGATGTGAATGTGATTGCGTCACTAGGGACATTTTACCTATTCGTTTTTATTTCGAATTAACAGCTTTGCCACAGTGCTGAGCTTCAGGCGTTTTCTTTTGTTTGAAATGATTTCACCTGTTTCAGAAAATACCCTTTCACAGGGCACAGATGAAGCTGGGGTAATAATTTATTACTATGTGCACACATTATTAGGAGAGATCAGCTGAAAATGTTCCCAGACAGGGAAAATCTCTTTCTGGCTGGTTCCATAGTTTGGTCCATATTGCCAGCCATCAGTCGTTTCCTGTGGGTGTTGAACTTTGCCAGGGCTGCCCTTTGTCACCGATTATGTTCATAATTTCTGTTATGTGGTGGAAGGCTTCTGCCTTGTGGGCCTTTATTTTATTTCTTTTATTTTTATTTTCCTTTATTTAACCAGGTAAACCCCACTGAGATCCAGATCTCATTTTCAAGAGGGACCTGGGCAGAAAATCTGCAACACAACAACCTGGTTACACAAAAGTAAAAGGGACTTAGGATCTCATCTCTGCTATTTTTTAATGATGGGGTCCTGTTGGCTTCATCTGGTGGGGGGCTCCAGCTCGCAGTGGAGTGGTTCACAGCTGAGTGTGAACTGGCCTGCATGAGAATCAGTACCTCTAAGTCTCAGGCCATGGTCTTCAGCCGGGAAAGGGTGGATTACCCACTCCGGCTCAGGGACAATTTGCCGCTAAATTAAAAGGCTTTTGAGTACTGTGCATCATGGTTAATTGTCTGTAGCTTACATGGTTAACTACAGAAGGATTAAAAATGTTAATGAAAAATTAAAGTAGTGGATTAACAAAACAGCTGTGCTTTGTTTCCCTTGGCTTTCCTTCCTAATGTACTACTCTCCTCCAGCAGGACCAAATCTGTTAAAATCACAGAGGGCTTGTTTACTTGATGATGATGATGATACTTTATTAATCCCACAATGGGGAAATTACAGTTAACAGAACACCCATCCAAGAAGACAGACAAACAAACATGGGGAGATAGGTGAACTGTGGCCATGCTGCCCCCTTCTGGAGGCGCTGCCATTAAAAAGACAGACAAGGAGGAGTGAGGAAAAAAAATCATCTCATACTTTGTATACATACACACATACACATACACAGTATAAGGTTACAAAAACCTCTGCGATAGTGCAGGTGGTGGTGGTGGGGGGGTCGGTCTACTGTGGGGCTGAGTCAAACTCCCCTCCTCGTCTAACAGTTCTGATAAGAGGTGGAAAAAATGTTCATCAGCAGTTAGGTCAAGGAAGATCAGTCCAACACAGATCAGAAGAAGACAGGACGGCGGGGGCGAGGAGCATCTGTTTGCAAAATATCCAGGAGAAGACTGAGGTAAGCGGCAGTCCAAGGCCGCCAGGGAAATTCCTGATTCTATGACTTGTTTTGGAACAGGCTGTACTGATTAATTTGTTGATAGCCTTTAGTCTTTCTGGTACCTCTCAGTGGTGAAAAAATCCAATCATCCGAATCCTCTTGTTCAATCCTTCGCCGTGCAGAAACAGGTACCTCTCCAAGATCTAATCCCTCCAATCAGCTCCAGGTATACTGAGTCTGAGTTTGAGTCTGAACCTTTCTGCATAACCCGTCATAAGTAGCCTTACCACAGCCCAACAGCTGCCTAGACTTCCTGAATTGTAGCGACAAGCCAGGTGTCTCCAGGTCCAATTTGGAGAAATCCTAGTGTCAGTAAGCCGAATGTGTATGACCTTCATCGACAGTACAGCCAGGCACGTCATCTTCCACCCACACAGGAATCCATAACGTAGCCAGCCGGGAATGTCAATTGGATAAGAAGGAATAGGGTTCTCCTTTCCCCAGTCTCCCCATGGTGAAAATTTGATCAAAATAGTGGCATTGAGAGACCAGCTGACCAGATCCATAATTATAATTTCTAGTTTGGAAGCTTTGTGAAGAGAGGCTCTAAGCAGCAAAGCAGGATCAACAAGTAAGGGCTGAGGTGAGAAGAAAAGTGCGTCCGTCTCTGCTGAGGAGCTGAAGAAAAAGACTTGCTAATGTTAGCTCTGTTTCCACTCAACGTGCAGCTTCTGATCTCAGAGCAGTGAAAGCAAAGCTTGTCTAGCAAACTGGCCTCCAATTAGTTTCCCCATCAAAGACCAGAGGTTTATCCACAATGCACATACACAAACAACAAGCATGAGCTTAACAAACTCAAGCAGTTGTTCACAGGACACAGACATGCCTAAGAGAAGGACATATGCCACAGAACTCAGTGGCTTCAGTCTGCTTCCAGAGACAATAGGCAACTGCAGCCACAAGATGGCAGCAATTTAAAAGATATATACAAACAAATGAGACACTGTAAGGCTTTGGTAGATTTTAAATTAGATCTGTTTTTAGATTTCACTAGTGTGTGTGTGAGTGAGTGTGTGTGTGAATTATTTGCAGAGTAAAAATCCCATTGAGTGCTCAGTAAGAGTAGAAAAGTGTTGTATAAATACCAGTTTGTTTACCACGGGGTGTGTGTGTGTGTGTGTGTGTGTGTCTTACTTCAGCTTTGTCAGAAATTAGGTCTAAAAATGTTTATTCTGGTGTTTAAAGTAGAAACCTACACTGCTCTAATAAAATCATGTCATTATTTCCTTTTAAGAGTTAAAAGAGCTCCTTTTGGAGCTTTTATGTAAAAACCCTTTGCACAGTAATAAATGCCTAAATAACAACACAAAATAGTAACTGCTGAACTTTATAGGCCAGCCTTATTGCAGCTGATGTGTAAAAGAATAAAATGTAACAAAACCAATGGAGAACCCCCCCCCCCCAAAGAAGTAGAAAGGGACAGCAGAAACAGCAGTGCCTCAAACATTAAGTGTAGCGCACAATGAATGAGTGAATGTGCAGCGTTATCAGCGCGAGAAGTCGGTTTGGCTCTTGCTTGTAGTCTCTTTACTAGTTGCAGTCCCTGTTTAACCACAAACATGAGAAAGCATGATTAATAAGCACATTTTTCAAAAATGAAAACAGCTAAAATCGTCCACATTGGGTAACTGGAGAGAAAGAGATAAGCACTTCACCAAAGATAAATAAAAAGTATATATCTAGTATCTGATAGTTTAAGGTTAAATAAAAATATTTTTCCCCATTTTCTACAAAAATAATGTCAGTATGTTTTTTTTCATTAATGGTTATGCTGCATTACAATAATCAGAAAGGAAGGGAAATTTAGACGATAAAAAATTGAAAATGATCACTTCAAATTTTTTTAAAAAAATTTTCATCCTTATCCCCCCCCCATACAGTTGTTCAAACTGATATTCTACACATTAAAAACATTATGCAAGTTATATCAATTTAGATGAACCGAAGTGGAAGTAGAATGATGCAATTGAAATATTACCATAATATGGCAAAAGTACTTTTCCAAAGTAAAAAGTTTCACCTCTTGTTCAAGCCGATGGGTTAAACTGTACATGACGTAAATGCAGAAACTTTCTGTGTTTTGGTTAAAAAAAGAAAGAAAAGAAAAAAGAATAAGCTTGTTATTAATGTGATGCATCTTTAATGATACAGTCTGAGCTCTTAGATGACAAGACTGAGTCTCTTAAAATTCGTTACATGAACTAAAACCTTTTGTGGCAAGATTCTGATAAAAGTAACTCAATGGTGTTCTGAAAATGTGAACAAAATAATGTTTTCCCATTGTTTAGTTGGTCTATTAACAATGTGATGTATACTCCATGGCTACGTCATTACACCTTGAAAGTACTGGGTTAGAACCTCACCATGGTTCTAACCAAGTTCTAATTAGATCAACATGTTATCTGTTGTTGCTAAATGCAGTGCAGTGGGCAAAACTGCAGCTTAATAAACTGGGTATTCCATGTAGGTCACATGTTTCTGATCAGTGCACTTGACCCTAGAATAAGACACTCCAGTGTCTAACTTTCTCTGTGACTGGTTACTTTACAGCTAACAAAACAAGCTGTCATAGTCTTGAGTGAACTGGTGGGACTCGAAATGCAGGATTCTGTTTAAAAATTCACAAGTTTATTTTCCAATACTGACTCAGGGGACAGAACAGAGAATTTCCAGATCCAGTGGGGGTTCAGGTTTCCAAGATGGATTCTCCAAGACCACTCCTCGCCCTCGTCTTCAGGGGGAAACTCGCTTTCAGGTAGGCGTTGGTATTTCTGTGCAGGTAGAGGAAGAGCAGGCAAGTGACACAGTAGTGCAGGCAGTAATACAGGAGCTGATATACTAACATGACTAGTCTGACAATCCGGTGCTGACTGAACGGCCCACTTCTGCTTAAGAAGTCACAGCAAACAAGGGACAATGAGCCACGGGTGCGATCATCATCTCCAGGTGTGCAATCAGGGGCCAGGGAAACCCTGCCTCCAGAAATACCACGGCAGGGCTCCAGCTACACAAACCACTGAGGAAAGGGAGAGAGAGCAAAAATGGAGAACAGAGCACAGATCCGGGCACAGAGAGCAGACAGTCCCTGGCACAAGTTGAGTTTCCCTGTATGGAAAGTACAAAGAGGGGCATCGATGCGATCAATATCTGGATTGATCTACCCACCTCTCCGGTTCTCCAGTACATGGTTGTCCCCCAGCATTTAATTTTCCAAGAGCTCTGACCTGTGTGCGTATGATCAAAGCTAATAATTACCTTAACTACATAAGTCATTTTTTTTCACAAATGAAAATAAGTCAGCAAAAGAAATGCACATCAGAAAGTATCAACACTCAGTGCAGTGAGATATCAGCTGGCAAACATAGACACAACACTATTACAGGTTGACATTAAACAATTTTTCACATTGGCCACAAAAATATGTCTATTGTATAGTGTGTTCAAGACTTTACTGCCTCTGTCTGTCTCTAACGCACTGTGGGATTTTGTGTCACATTGTTCATCTGCATCATTGTGTGTTTTGTTGATAAATGATCTTGCACAAGCACCGTGACTTGACATCTGACCAGATGACCAGCTGCACATTTCCTCTACGTTTCTGCGTGTTTCAGAGCCCATAGTGTAATTAGGACTTCTTTTGAGGTCAAGCTGCGACACAGATGCTACTATTGTTTAACGCTATCATCACAAGATTTAACTAAGAGCTCTCAGTTTTAACAGTCGGGGCTTTTACAGAAGAATTATCTTCCTATCATTAATGTAATAATAATAATAATAATAATAATAATAAAAATAATAATATGTTATAGTGTGAAAACTAAAATGAGCTGTTTAGAATTGGTAATAACACAACAGGCAGAAACCCCAGAAACGCTTGGAAGAAGGTTCTTTCTGCCATTAAGTCAAAATGCAGAATGTCAGTGAATCGTACTATAATCATATCATTTTGTTTCACCACACTAACATCTATATATAACATCTATATCCACAAAATATACTGTACATAAAGACGTCTGTTGAGGTTACAAAGTTTAAATGAGGGAGGGAATGATATATTAGCCAAAATAGCAAGCGCAGGTTTCACACGTGTTTGTTAAACGTGTTTCTGACCCGTCTGTAAGAAATTGCCTGGACTGTGTGTGAGGTCCTGAGGACTGAGACTCGCATTTTTACAAACTATTCCACCGTATAAACTTGAAATCTGAGTGTAAGCATTAATTTATGCCATGTACAGAGGAACAAAAAACATTATTTTCCATCAGACCCCAAGATCCGTGTAATAACTGTTACTGTGCCACATGCGCAAATACGCGCGTCGCTCCTTTGTTTTTCTGCAGACCGTGAGGTTTTTCAAGTCTGACACACTGACACAGTCGTTAACAGCTGCATTATGACAGACATTTTTATGTGGTACCCATGGCTCCGACAGAGAGAAGGGGGGGAATAAATACATGAAAATCTCTTTGTGGACAGTGAAGAGTTGGAAGACAGTGTGGGGGAGCCGCAATGTGCCATAAAATTATAGAGCTGAAAATTCATATATGAAGCTTTAACACAGATGATTCCATCACACTGCTGTGATTGAATTTTGTGATGACCTGGAATTTTTATCTTTTGCTGTGTTTAATCGGGACCTGACATCATGACGTCAACTACTCAGGACCGGGGGATTAGCTCAAATGGTAGAGCGCTCGCTTAGCATGCGAGAGGTAGCGGGATCGATGCCCGCATCCTCCAGAAGCTCTTTAGTCTCTAAAAACAGTACCACAGCGCAATAGCTGGGCTAACATTACTCTTCTTTACCTATATTGTTTATATTTTATGTATTTTGTTTTTTGTTTTTTATCACTGTTGTATAGGCCTATGTATAGTTGGCACTTGTACTATTACTTTGATGTTTATGTAGATACTATTTTCTTGCTGCTATTGTACTATTTTCTGTCTGTCTATCTATCTATCTATCTATCTATCTATCTATCTATCTATCTATCTATCTATCTATCTATCTATCTATCTATCTATCTATCTATCTATCTATCTATCTATCTATCTATCTATTATTTTTTAGCATCATGAGTGTATTAAAGCAGTGACTAGTGCAGTTTGCATTGTTTGTCCTACAGTTAAGAACTGCTACTGCCCCAATATGTATCTGCCAAGTTTGGTTGCTCAGCTTCTGATGTTACTCTTAAAAGGGTTGAATGGATAAAGTACAGAGGACAGCTTTTCCCAAATCAAGAACTTAAGACCAGCAGTAGGTAGCCTGCATTACCCTTTACGGCTGCCTTTCCACACTGTATCATAATGGGCATGCTGCATGCTTGTACATGTGCTTGATATAGCTGCACATTTTATGTATTGTGAGTGTAGGAGCCAAATATGAGTGTGTGTGTGTGTGGATTGTATTGGTTCTTGGCATTGTGGGTGTGTCAATGTGGGAGTTACTTGTAATTGTGCTCACCTTTTCATGGGGATGGCTGGAGTAATCGCTAACAATAATAAAGTAATTAAACAAAGCTTTATGGGTAGTTGCATTTGGTGGGCGCGACAGCAACCTTTCTCCCATATTAAGCCCACGGCGGCTCATCAGGTTT
Source organism: Pterophyllum scalare (assembly GCA_024447675.2). Classification (NCBI taxonomy): domain Eukaryota; kingdom Metazoa; phylum Chordata; class Actinopteri; order Cichliformes; family Cichlidae; genus Pterophyllum; species Pterophyllum scalare. The sequence goes on from JAMQGT020013859.1 coordinate 68,802, forward strand.
TGAGGATCATTACTGAGCCGCAACAATGAGCCACACAATATCTTGTATAGAAATACTGGGTAGCGTCTGTCTTTGAATTTGAATTTAGTAGCAGGCGTTAAGAGCTCTTTATATATTTATATGCATATATTCATGTGAGTAGGGTTACATGTTTCATAGTCCAGACCACTCAATGGCATTTTATTGACTTGTACTTTTTTCATCAATCATATGTATGTCATGACAAGCCAAGGAAAACTATTATAGCTGATATGAACTGCTACACCTGCATGTAGAAGACACAATGTAATTCAAAGGATAAAATAGTCTGTACAGTTCAAGTTACAGAAATAACTGGTTTTCCATGATAAAAGCAAAATGAATCTCATTATATCTGTTCATGTAGCATTCACAGAAATGTTTGTAAACTGGCCATGACCATATAAAGGTCTGAACAACAATTCACATCATTTCCATAATGATTCATATACAGATTTAGCCTTCAAATCAGACAGGGGACAAATGTTTTCATGCATAAAATGATTTATTCTGTTTCAGCATTACATCAAAATGCTGGTCAAGCAATAAAAGTTGTTCCATACAATGTTACAGAAGATTTGACCTTACTGAGAATTTATTCTAAACACCTGTTATGTCTTTTTAAAGCATGTAAGAGTCAAGCATCATTATAAAGCCACGGCATCAGCAAGTCAGCTTTTTAAAATAAATTATTTTATGTTTGCAGAGAAGCAGTAAGCATTTCTTTTCAACTAAAACGAGGCATTTTAGACTCGCTCTTTGAAAGCGGCCCTCTCTTGTTTGAGCTGCTCTCGGTTAAACAAGCGCTGGTTTAGCTGCTGTTGCTGCTCCAGCTGCTGTTCCTCATTTCCTCCTCTAGGGACAGCTGGATAGAGACATTGTCAGCTGAAGCTCAAAACAGAAACACGAGTAGTTATCAGACATTCGCAGCACAATCATGAATGCGCATAGTATATATATGGATAGCCTATGCCAGCTGAATAAAATAGGAAAATATAAGTAAAATATATTATATATATATATATATATAATATATATATAAAATAAAAGAGGATATGATATATTGTCAACACTCACAGGGAACGTGTGGTTAATTATACCTCTTTTTAATTACATGTCCTGAATTATGATTTGTGTACTGGTATTTGATACCAATACACAAAATAAAACCTATTTTTGGCGAGTAGCAGGCTTTGAGGAATCTAGCTATTGGTACTTTTTGGGTATTGTAATTAGGCTTTGCAATGTTATGTTTAAATACATTCACAAAGCTGTCTTTTTCAGAGAGACTGGTACTCATCCTACTAGGTCCCCATGTAAAATCATTAAAGTACTCCTTTATTGTCTATTGTCCAAACTTGAACACAGGTCGAGTCTTTCTAAAATTTAAAACGTATCTGTATGTTACATAAACATGATTTATATTAAGAAATCCAGTTAAAGAAACTGATAAACATAATTTAATTGAATTTAATTATTCATTTAAACAAAATTTACATTAAATACTATAATCTTGTTACAGTAATTACACATCTTAATTTCTACATTTTTCTGCCAAGGTGTTTGTTTTGAAAATATGAACAGAGCTATGTTACCAGTGAATAATCTACGTGGAAAATTGTGGGTATGTCTGAAGGCATCCCCAGTTTCGGCCATGAGGACAACCATGGACAGCACAAGGAACAGCATTGTGCACTTCATCCTAGAAGAACCAAAGAAATCATAGTAGAACATTAAAGTTCAATGTCAATGGCTATTTTTGAGTTGCCAGGTTTGTTTTTAGTAGTGTTTTAAAGCACCTAGCTTATAAGTAAATAATGGGCATATTAATACATACCTTTCTGATTGAGAGGGAACTCAACTGTTGTCTGAGGAAAGTACGTGATGTAAGGGCTACAAGGCTACAAGTAATCTGTGCGTGTGTTTGCACATCTCTTTATATATCAGGTGATTAATTATTTTATGTGTTACTTCTGCAATATAGGAAGGAAACAGCAGAGGATTACGTGGTATTTTGCAATGCATGGTGCATTTTTTTTAAGTTTTTGGGCAATGCTACATTTATTTTGTAATTTTGCCAAAATCTTCAGCAACACTTGTAATGTGTAAAACAACTTTTATCGCTTGACCAGCATTTTGATGAAAGAGAATAAATCTTCCTTTTATGCATGAAAACATTTGTGCCTTGTTTAAGTTGAAGGTTAGATCTGTATGAATCATTATGGAAATACCTTCATATAGCCTGATGTAGTAGTCTGCAGCACAGGGACGCCACAGGGCACGGTCCTCTCACCCTTTCTGTTCAGTCTGTACACTTCAGACTTCGGGTACAACACAGACCATTGCCACTTACAGAAGCTCTCAGATGATACAGCCATCATCAGATGCGTATCAGATGGGAATGACGAGGAATACAGGGGGGGTCATCAGTGACTTTGTCGGCTGGTGTGAGAACAACGCACTCCAAATCAACGCCAGCAAGATGAAGGAGATGGTCATAGACTTCAGAAGGAAGCCACCCTCTACAGCACCGGTGAACATCCAGGGAAAGGACATGGAGACAGTGGTCTCTTACAAGTACCTGGGTGTTCACCTCACCAGCAAACTGGACTGGACTACAAACACAGATGTCCTGTATTAGAAGGGCCAGAGTCGACTCCACCTGCTGAGGAGGCTGAGGTCCTTCGGTGTCTGCAGGACTCTGTTAAAGACTTTTTATGACTCAGTGGTAGCATCTGCCCTTTCCTATGCAATGGTCTGCTGGGGGGGTGGATGCACCGAAAGGGACAGGAGCAGGACTGACAAACTGGCGTGGAGGTCTATCTCTGTGCTGGGATGTCCTCTGGAGTCTCTGATGGTGGTGGATGAGAGGAGGATGTTAGCAAAGCTGACATCCATCATGGACAACCCCCATCACCCTCTGCATGAGACCGTGGGTGCACTGATATATATCTTATACATCTTATTTATTGCACTCTCACCCATATAATGCATACCGTGTGTGCTGTGTACCTTACCGGCTACAAATGTATATAGTGTGTTTGATATATAGTGTTTGATGTGTGTGTATATGTATATGTGTATTGATATATTTATTTATGTATATAGTGTTTTCTATTCTATTTTATTTCATTTATTTTTATTCATCCTTTCATTTTTCTCTGTACTGAGCTGCTGTAATGCACAAATTTCCCTGTCGTGGGATCATTAAAGTTTTATTTTATCTTATCTTATCTTATCTTATCTTATCTTATCTTATCTTTATCTTATCTAAACAAGGATAAAGAAACAAGCAGAAAACCAGGCTGTGTGGTGGTTTATGTTGTGAGAATGCCCCCACTCTCAAAGTCAACAGAGTAATCAGAGGCCAAAATTCATAACACAGAGCCACAGAGTATAAACCAAACTGAATGTGTGATAGCCCATGTGATGTCATCAACTGTGACAAATTACACACAGGCGGCCACCATTTTGTTTCACTCCCACAGCAATGTGAACGAACAGCTTCACATTTTTATGAGGCTATTTTTCCTTCCTGAAAGCAATTTAGTTAACCAATTACAATTAGTGGTATTCCACTGTAAGAGGGGCCAAAGGTTGCTGGATGAGCTTAATATAATCTCTTGTTGTCTCAGTCAGTGGAGAAAGACTCTGGATTAGTATGCAAGGATGAACAGATGCATGCTCATCATTTGTAACCTTCACTGATCCTGTTTCTGTACTGTGATGAATTCTGAAACTCCTCAAATAATCCGTTCCTCTGCAGATGATCAGTTAGCTGTTGTACAACTACTCTTTCAAGAGTTTTTGAGAGAAAAGGAAGAGTGGAGATTGGCCTATAATTAGTTAAGACAGCTGGGTCATGTGATGGGTATTTAAGTAGCGATTTAATTACTGCCACCTTAAAAGCTTGTGGTACATAGCCAACTAATAAAGACAGACTGGTCATATTTAAGATTGAAGCATCAATTATTTGAAGGACTTCTTTGAGCAATCTAGTGGCATTTCTCTGCACTTCTCTCTTTGTTAGAAAAATAAAGTATAAATCAGTTATTAACATTTCCACAGCTCGTGGTTGCCCCTTAACATTTAATTCTCCTAAAGCTTTGACCTGTGTGCCTATGATCAAAGCTAATAATTACCTTAACCACATAAGTCATTATTTTCACAAATGAAAAGAAATCAGCAAAAAGTACTAAAGCTCATTGCATTGAGAGATGGGTTAGCATGTCTCAAAACTCAAACATAGACACAAAACTTATTATAGATTTACATTTATTAAAAATCTATTTTTAACACTGGGCACAAAAATATGTTAGGATGTCAAAGTCATTTTAACTGTTTCTGGAACCCTTCTGACGAAAGTAAATTATCACTGCATGGGAAGTGTGATCAAGCCTTTACTACCTCTGTCTGTCTCTTACTCATTTTCCATCAAATTGCTAATCAGCATCAATGTGTGCATTGTTGATAAGTGAACTTGCACAAGCACTGTGAGTTGACATCTGACCAGATGACCAGCTGCACATTTCCTCTGTTTCTATGTGTTTCAGACCACACTGTGTACGACTTCTTTTGAGGTCAAGCTGTCGACACAGACGTTACTATCGTTTAACATTTTAGTTACAATTTAAATAAGAGCTCCCAGTGTTAAAAAGCGGGGCTTTTACAGAAGAACGGCTTCCTCAGAATCAGAATCAGAATCAATTTGTTACATGTCAAACATATAACGAAATGGCGTTCCAGAACACCCATCCAAAAAGGACAAACAAATCAAACAATCACAGGAGATAAGTGCCTGCAGCCTTGCTGCCATCAGAGGCACTGCCATTTAAAAAGATGGAAACAATAGCAAACACAACGGGGTAGGTGAGGAGAAAAAAGCATCTCATACTTTGCCCCATAACAGGGCACAATATGAGGTTGGAAAAACCTCTGCATTGTGTATTGTGAGCACATATACTGCATGGGAAAGTACTAGGGTGGTGGTGGTGATGGGGGGGAGCCAGCAGAGTCAAGTGGGTTCAGGGTTACTGTGGAGCTGACCCAGCTCCCCTCGGCTAACAGTTCCTGATAAGAGATGGAATATTAATCAGCAGCCTTGGTCGCTAGGGATACCAGTTCACACAGGTCAGAAGACGAGATAGTGCGGGGGCAAAGTGCATCTGTTTAACATAAGATGAGATAAGATAAAACTTTATTGATCCCACGATGGGGAAATCTGCGCATTACAGCAGCTCACAACAGAGAAAGAAAACAGAAAGGATGAAAATTTAAAAACATAAATTAAATAAAATAGAATAGGAAAAAAAATAAATGCTATATATAGAATAGGAAAGAATAAACACTATATACATAAATATACATCCATATCAATAAACATATATACAAACATATACACACATCGAATATTATATACAGATATCAGACACATTTGTAGCCGGGTGACATTATATGGGTGGGAGTGAAATAAATAAAATGTATATATGTGCTGTATGGATAAAGTGATGGCAGTGGAGGGAAAGTGTCCATGTGAAATGACATCATAATGCGTTATACAGTCTAACTGCTGTTGGGATGAATGACATGCGAAAGCGCTCCTTCCTGCAGCGAGGGTGTTTCAGTCTCTGACTGAAGGAGCTGCTCAGCTCACCCACGGTCTCATGCAGAGGGTGATGGGGGTTGTCCATGATGGATGTCAGCTTTGCTAACATCCTCCTCTCACCCACCACCATCAGAGACTCCAGAGGACATCCCAGCACAGAGATAGACCTCTGCACCAGTTTGTCAATCCTGCTCCTGTCCCTTTCGGTGCATCCACCCCCCCAGCAGGCCACTGCATAGGAAAGGGCAGATGCTACCACTGAGTCATAAAAAGTCTTTAACAGAGTCCTGCAGACACCGAAGGACCTCAGTCTCCTCAGCAGGTGGAGTCGACTCTGGCCCTTCTAATACAGGACATCTGTGTTTGTAGTCCAGTCCAGTTTGCTGGTGAGGTGAACACCCAGGTACTTGTAAGAGACCACTGTCTCCATGTCCTTACCCTGGATGTTCACCGGTGCTGTAGCAGGGTGGCTTCCTCCTGAAGTCTACTGACCATCTCCTTCATCTTGCTGGCGTTGATTTGGAGTGCGTTGTTCTCACACCAGCCGACAAAGTCACTGATGACCCCCCCGTATTCCTCATCAATCAGGAGGTAGAGTCGACTCTGGCCCTTCTTATACAGGACATCTGTGTTTGTAGTCCAGCTTGTTGTTGAGGTGAACACCCAGGTACTTGTAAGAGACCACTGTCTCTTACAAGTACCTGGGTGAGGCCTGACCTCTCGATCCTTTAAGAACAAATGGATAATGTTACTGATGTGTTGGGTAAGCAGATTAAATATAATCTTTATGGACACAAAATGAGAGTCCACTCTGATCCCAGCCATGAATTCACTGGTGGATCTGTGTGTCATCAAGACATAGCTCTGACTGAAGGACTTTAAGGTTCTCCTTCACTTTTTCCACATTCTCAAAGAACATGCAGACATTTAGATAGTAAAAATTATACATTTTGTTCTTTATGTAGGTTTGTGCAGAGGTATTTACCTTGTGCAATATTTTATATGGTATGTAACTCTGCATGTTGTGCTCTTTCATTTTGTGAGCGTGTCTGTGCATTTTTGGAGACAAAGCAAAATGTTACATCCCACAAACATGAAGCCCTGGTGTGGTCAAACTGTCACATAATCATGCAAAGTGAATTATAGAAACTGTGTTGAAATTTAGAGTGACAAAGCATTACAGTGTCACAGTAAACAGCCCACTAACCTGATTTGAAAATGTGATAGTAAAGAGAGACAAAACACTATTTACTTGTTCCACCTCCTCACTGCAGGTGGAGGCTGTTCTGATCTAGTTCCCACCGCTCCACCTGATCTAAACACAGAATGAATGTAACACACCCGAATAAGTACATGAAGTCAAAAGCTGACATGCCTGGATTATGATGAATAGCACACAACAGATATAACGAGCTTGTAAAAGCTAACAGTAAAAATGATGAATTAGTAGAAACTGACCATTTTATTAGCTGAATCATTTACTGTTCATACCCCACTCTGCAGTTAATCATTAGTTATTATTAATCTCTGCCTCTCTTCCACAGTGTGTTTTTTGTCCTGTCTCTCTCCCTTCAGCCCCAACCGGTCACCACATATGACTGCCCCTCCCTGAGCCCTTTTCTGTCGGAGGTTTCTTCCTGTTTAAAGGGAGTTCTTTCTTTCCCACTGCCACCAAGTGCTTGCTCATAGGGGGTCGTTTTGACTGTTAGGTTTTCTCTGTAATTATTGAAGGGTCTTTACCTTACAATATAAAACACCTTGAGGCGACTGTTGTGATTTGGTGCTATATAAATAAAACTGAAATACAGTAACTTCAAATTGAATTTAATCATTATTTCATTCTCAGGCTTGTCAAGACTAAAGATGTTCTACTATTCTTTGTATTTTCTCTTTCAAAAGCCGGTATTTATTGACCAAGTTTATTTTTTAACTCTATTGTGACTGCACCACCTGAGTTGTAGTCAGGGGTAAGTGGAAGGAACCCTCAGATGGGGTGTAACAGTGTGGTGGTGCAGCGTGGGGAATACAATCACTTAGAAATAAGCCATATATATAATTTATATTGCTAGTGATTACAGACTTTTGTAGCAATATGCCTTTCGAAATATAGAACAAATTAAAATGTGAGACACATTATAACTTTAAATATGGACAGTTGTGCTTTATAATTTAAAAAAAAAAGACCCAAAAAACTTAGCAACAAATGTTTCTCTCTTTTTAGCTGTCTGACTTTCAACTCATTCACTTTTGGTTTCTCTGTGTTGCAAGCTTTGTGTTAGCGTGCTGTGTGCGCAGATGCTTGCAAAGAGCTTAAGTTTGTTATCAATGTAATGTGGTTTATTCTGCCCTAGACACAATTTGCACTTTACCATCATGCTCGTATTCTTTTGTGCAATAAAGATAAAAGTAATGTCCATGTTGCCACTCCTCAAGATCTGTAGACCGCTTCACTTCCTCCCACACACAAACTGAAATCACCTGATTGTAGCTCACTGTGGGCAGGAAGAAAAAAAAAGTTTTTACTTTTTTCTGTTCTGTCAACTTGTTGTAACTTTTGTAATTTTACTGTAATGTAATGACTAAATTTAGTCCAGTAACATATTACATTACTTGTAAAAAAAAATATATAAAAATAATAAAAATTAAAATATAATGTGATTACAGAAGCGCATCACACCTAACATTGCATACAAATCTGTGGCTGAACTTTGTGGCATGCCCAATTCTCCAATTTTTTGGTAAAAAACAAAAATTCAATATAGTAATATAGAACCTCTCAAAAATTACATTAAAACTAGTAAAAACACCCCTCAGCAGTATATGATTTACATTTTTGCTTGATATAAACATTAATTTAAAATTGATTATCAAAACCGTTTGTGTTATTTTAGGGCCAATGAAAAATTAATTTGTCTTGTGTTAGTGTAAACTGAAATTGCAATCAGAGACTTTTTTTTTAGCTGCCTTTCATAATATTTTAGCACTTTTAGTACTGTATGTACTGATTCCAGGGGATTCCTTCCTTACTTAAGTTTTTATACTTTATCTATTGTTTTCACTGCTGCCTTGAAGAATAACATCTAGAGGGCCTGGGTTTGATTCCACCTTGGCCCTGGGCCTCTCTCTCTCTGTGTGTGGAGTTTGCATGTTCTCCCCATGTCTGCGTCTGCGTCCTCCGGGTGCTCCGGTTTCTTCCCACAGTCCAAAGACGTGCTTTCTGGGGTTAGGTTAAGTGGCCACTCTAAATTGCCCATAGGTGTGAATGTGAGGGTGGGTGGTTGTCTGCCTCTCTGTGATAGCCCTGCTAACGGGCTGGCAACCTGTACAGAGTGTATCCTGCCTCTCTCCCTATGCATAGCTGGGATAGGCTCCAGGATCTCAGAAAATTAACTGCCAATTATTTTATAATTATTTGAGACATTATTTCACTTCTCAAAAGTGAGGATATTGCACTTTTCTTTCTGACTATTTCAATACCCAATTCTTCATAACTTGAAGTTTAAATTTGTTTGGGGAACTGATTGCACAACATTGTCTCATCATTTTAACTGTGATTTCGATGTTTCTGTTCCCACCAGTTTACGCATGCTGAGTTCATACATGTCCTGCTGTGGTAATCTCTGCCCACAGTGATGAGAACACTCTTGTAGGTTTTGTGACTTTGAAGACAAAAGATTTATATATATATATATATATATATATATATATATATATTATACAGTGGTGTGAAAAAGTGTTTGCCCCCTTCCTCATTTCCTGTTTTTTTGCATGTTTGTCACACTTAAGTGTTTCGGAACATCAAACCAATTTAAACAATAGTCAAGGACAACACAAGAAAACACAAAATGCAATTTGTAAATGAAGGTGTTTATTATTAAAGGTGAAAAAAAATCCAAACCATCATGGCCCTGTGTGAAAAAGTGATTGCCCCCTAAACCTAATAACTGGTTGGGCCACCCTTAGCAGCAACAACTGCAACCAAGCGTTTGCGATAACTTGCAATGAGGCTTTTACAGCGTTCTGGAGGAATTTAGGCCCACTCATCTTTGCAGAATTGTCCTAATTCAGTTACATTAGAGGGTTTTCGAGCATGAACGGCCTTTTTAAGGTCATACCACAACATCTCAATAGGATTCAGGTCAGGACTTTGGCTAGGCCACTCCAAAGTCTTCATTTTGTTTTTCTTCAGCCATTCAGTGGTGGACTTGCTGGTGTGTTTAGGATCATTGTCCTGCTGCAGAACCCAAGTTCGTTTCAGCTCGAGTACACGAACAGATGGTCGGACATTCTCCTTCAGGATCTCTTGGTAGACAGCAGAATTCATAGTTCCATTTATCACAGCAAGTCTTCCAGGTCCTGACGCAGCAAAACAGCCCCAGACCATCACACTACCACCACCATATTTTACTGTTGGTATAATGTTCTTTTTCTGAAATGCAGTGTCCCTTTTACACCAGATGTAATGGGACACACACCTTCCAAAGAGTTCCACTTTTGTCTCATCGGTCCACAGAATGTTTTCCCAAAAGTCTTGGGGATCATCAAGATGTGTTTTGGAAAAATTGAGACGAGCTTTAGTGTTCTTTTTGCTCAGCAGTGGTTTTCTCCTTGGAACTCTGCCATGCAGGCCATTTTTGCCCAGTCTTTTTCTGATGGTGGAGGCATGAACGCTGACCTTAACTGAGGCAAGTGAGGCCTGCAGTTCTTTGGACGTCGTTGTGGGGTCTTTTGTGACCTCTTGGATGAGTCGTCGCTGCGCTCTTGGGGTAATTTTGGGCGGCCGGCCACTCCTGGGAAGGTTCACCACTGTTCCATGTCTTCGCCATTTGTGGATAATGGCTCTCACTGTGGTTCGCTGGATTCCCAAAGCTTTGGAAATGGCTTTATAACCCTTTCCAGACTGATATATCTCAATTACTTTCTTTCTCAATTGTTCCTGAATTTCTTTGGATCTCGGCATGATGTGTAGCTTTTAAGGATCTTCTGGTGGACCTTACTGTGTCAGGCAGCTCCTATTTAAGTGATGTCTTGATTGAGAACAGGTGTGGCAATAATCAGGCCTGGGTGTGGCTAGAGAAATTGAACTCAGGTGTGAAAAACCACAGTTATAGTATGTTTTAACAAGGGGGGCAATCACTTTTTCACACAGGGCCATGATGGTTTGGATTTTTTTTCACCTTTAATAATAAACACCTTCATTTACAAATTGCATTTTGTGTTTACCTGTGTTGTCCTTGACTATTGTTTAAATTGGTTTGATGTTCCGAAACACTTAAGTGTGACAAACATGCAAAAAAACAGGAAATGAGGAAGGGGGCAAACACTTTTTCACACCACTGTATATATATATATATTTGCCATGGTTGCACTTGTCTTAATACGAAAAGCAAAATAATTAGAACAGATGTCATCACTCTCACCTGCGGACAAGGAACTGCACTGTAGCAGTCTCCAGCTGTACCAAATGGAACACTCTTGCCTTGATGAGTAAAAGCAAACTGCCAGTCTGTAGCTGTAGATCAAGATAAAGCAACAAAGTGATCTCTTAAAAACTTCTCTCTAGACATTTGTTGCTATAGTGAACCTTGACAATGAGAGCCTGCATCTGCCATAGTGAGCAAATCTTATGTTATTTAACCAATAAATCCAGCCTTCGTTTTAGGGTGAGCCAAACTGTAATATCAGTATAATTCCATCTAGTTAGAACAGTTTCATTTAATCCCCTCAAGCCTTGTAATTATGTGTTCCTTAAATGGACCTTAAAGACATCTTGAGCCCATTAACCCTCGTGAGCATGAACATAATTAAATGCCAAAGGAAGTTCTCATTTTGGAGTAATGTGGAGTTAATGTTTGCACCGGATGCTGTGAGAGTGTGGGCAACTCACTGATGATGTGCATCTTGCTGAGGTCCAGGCGGACTTTGGAGAAGGTGGTGATGCCAGCAGCAGTGTAGTCTCTTCGACAGTCGCAGTCTTCTCTTCTGGAGCCATTGGCCGGACACTGGGTGGGGTCATTGAGCCTGGGAAACACACATACACAGGATACCTTAGCTCGGCTTTACACTTCCGTGGAATTTCTTCATTTACAGAGAAAATAACAGTGCCAGGAGTCAGGTGGAGTTTTGTAATGAAACAGGCTGTTCTCATTGTTATCCTCCTGTTTACCTGAAGCCAAAGATCTCTGAAAAATTCTCCCTGTCGCCCGTCGCCAAGGTGATGTACTCCTGCGGCGTCTCTGTCTGCATTCCAGCACAGAAGACCTGAGGAGAAAAGAAAGGCAACAGAGGAGCAAGAGGGTAAGTAAAGGAGGGAGACCAGAAGGAGGAGGTGGAGAGCCAAAGGGTAAAGAAAAGGCATGGAGGTGACAGGTTAGTATAGGAAAATATGGTAAAGTCCAAAGGAATTGCAAAGAAAAATAATGGAAAACAAGAAGAGAAATGGTTTTTTTTTTTTAAAAAAAGGCAATTACAAGCCCCCCAAAACACAGAAGCTTGTGGATATTTTGGCAAATGAAGAAAATTCCTAAAAAGAAAATAAGCTCAGCTCAACTGTTTGGATCACTGTTTGGAGACTGACAATAAAGATGCGTTTAAGGAGGTGGTGAAGTTGCAGATAACTCACAATACGATCCAGACAAGAGACAATTCATGTGAAATGCTGTTAAACTCCACTCAAAGAATGGGAATTTTTACTGATCTTCATGCCTGCATGACTGTGAGCTGAAAGTGTTATCAGGATGACTAGATGAGATACAACATTACTTGGGTTGCTCAAACTGTTCCTGATAGAGTCAAAACTACACTGATAAACACAGCCAACTGAGGGGGATGCATTTACAAACACAACTGGAAGGAAGCAGACTGGACAGACATGCATACATGGGTGTGGTGGTGGTGGGGTGTGGTTTCTGCTCATGTGCAGAAGGAGAGGTGGTGCAGAGTGGTTCAGGGAGCTGCATCATGTAGGGCACAAGCTACCTCACTGATCAAATCAACTCGCTCCTCTTACGCAGCAGAAGGCTGGGGCCTTGAGCTCTCACACACAAAGCTAACTGAGGAGGGAAGACCTTCAGGATAATTTTGCGTGCGCTCTGGTGCATCGGGCTGTTTTACGGAGTTCACAGTCTTTATGTTTTACTGTGCGTGAGCGCAGAAAAATAAAAGATTTGGATTGCCAAAACACAATCCCTCTGTGTGTTTGTGTTGAGGAGACGTAGGGGTAGTGGGGTCGCTGCAAGTCTCTCCAGAAATTAATTTTCAGACATTTCACTTCACAACAAAAGTGATTTGCTTTGAAAACTGTGATACCCCACATGTACATGTACTGTACATGCCAAGCAAACCATCTAAATATGAAATACAGGCATTGCGTGACACCATGACAAATTCTGAGAGGAACATGCAGGCTTACTTAAAGAGAAATGAGTAGGAGGGAGTTCAACTATCCAGAAGCACAACATAACCTGGCAAAGTATTCAAATAAGCTGATGTTGGTCCAAAGCTGCTCAAAAAAAATAAACCAATAATAACAATAAAGTAAATAATAATAATAATGTCAGTTAATATTAAAAACAGTCATAAACACAGGAACATGGATTCTTCACTGATAGACAAACTCTTTTGACCTACTGCCTGAAGGAAAAACAATACTGTACAATGATGCACAGTAATGTGGCTGTTAATATCAGGGATGACAATGTATGCATCACTGTCCAGGATAACAATGGCAGCAAAAGAGGCCAAGCGACAACCTTGATTTAAAAAAAAAAAAAAAAGTTTTTATTTTTCCAAGTCTTTATATTACCTTCACTATAAAAATAAAGTGTAATAATCAAACAAAAATCATCTTTGTTTGGTGAAATGCTCCCTGATTACATCTCAGTTCATTTGAATAAGCAAATATGTTTTAAATAATGCCTTGATTCAATATTTTATACATTGACAAGCAAAGCACAAAGTATCAGTTTGTGTGAATATCAGTATTTTATCTTCTGATTGTTGCACTTATGCCACTATTGGAGAATTATGGGATTTGTATGGTACAAAAGAGAATCCATAGAAATCCCTGTACGGATGGGGTCTGAATTATTAATCAGCTACAACAGGGGGATTAGTATGGATGGGGGAAACATGACTAATTAACATTAAAAAATAAATTAATTAAAATGTTAGAAATCTTTAAAGAGTAACCCACTTTTCAACTGCCTTTCCCCTGCCATGAATGAAACCTGTTGGGGCCTCACACTGTGCCTTGTGCATTTGTGGAGTAATAAGCTGATATGATCTTACCTTGAGTGTTTTGCCCTGTACACTGAGAAAATGTTCACTGTCTGGCACGGGGCCATCCATGATCTGGATCTCTTGACAGCTAGAAGGCAAACGGCCTTGGAGAGAAAGAAGACGAAATAAATAAATATTCTGTGAGGTGCAGGCTCTCGTGGTGTATACGCAAATGTGCGCGAGTGCAAATTTTGGCGGTCACATCAAGTGTGGCAAATCACTTTATGGAATCAAAGATAATTAAAAGCCCCTCACTCTTTGATGTCCCACGGTACCGCGAGGAAGCAAACAGGCTAAACAGCAAATCTTTGATGTTTGCCTCAAATCGTAAATATTTCACTGAAGGCCAGAAATGACTAGGTCGTGTTGAGCCATTCTTTAGCTTGTGCCTACTCTCAGTAGTCTTGACCTTTCTTAAAAGACAGGAGTTTTATTGCAGCACTCACAACTTGGATTTCTGCAGAATTTTTTGGCTTCTGGCATTACATCCGGAGAACAGCCTTCGCTTTTCTGACCACCCGCTGATACGCACTGCACTGTCCTCTTCATCACTCCATCTCCACAACTCACCGAACACTGAAGGGAAGCAAGGGAATCACAACAGCGTGAAGGTGATTCTTGTGAATAACAGGCTGTCAGCAATTGTGTCTTTAAAGTGTCAGTTTAAAAAAAATGTATGTGAGTCACTCGACCAGTGTTCAAGTGAAGTGCTGAAACACTGGTTGAAGCTGAGATTCCATCCAGATACAAAATTGATAAATGACTACACATCATTTATAGGAAGCCCAGACTCACTCACCGCTCCCCAGATTCCAACCCTCCACTCCTGCAGCAGAGGGCACGGGCCCAGATTACAAGACATGTAGCTCTCAGGAGGAGTCCCAGGGCAGCTGGACAATGACTGATGGCCATACTCATAGTTGTCATTCTCCACATGTACCTCACTGCAAGAGATCAGACGCTGGCGGTAGCCCTGGCCACAGCTGGCTGAGCACTGGAGGATAGCATAAATCACTTGAATGAAAAAAAAAAAAAACAGTGCGCTTTCCATCATGCGCGGATCACCGGGCTAAAAGATGGTGATTTGCACGGTCGTTTTGAAGAGCAAAGCATTACCAATTTAAGCCAAACACTTCTTTTAGAGTTAAGATCTGAAAAAAAATTACTGACACTACATCATTTGGGTGTCACACAGGTTGTCTGCTTGTTTGACTCTCACCTCAGTCCATTCCCCTGTAATCCAGATGAATTCACAAGCATGGGTGTTGCAGCTCTCTACTTCTGGGGGTCTGATCTGGTTCACGCAGTACATCGCGTGGACCTCCCGCTGGTTGTGGTCCACACAGTTCAAGGCTCGTTGTCGGTGGCCCGTTCCACAAGACTTACTGCACTGTAGAGGAGACAAGACGGAAAATGCTCTTTCACAGAGATTCCAAATCGAGTGAGAGAAGCACTTTTAGGAACTCTGTGACACTGCTAAATTAAAGTTGCAACATAATGGCACACACAGCAAGGAAGCCCCAGTTCAAGCAAAGCATAGATTCATGATCAGTCATTAAGCAACAAGTGGGAAACGTAATTAAGCAGTACTTTCACTGCTTTGGACTATACGGTTGTTAAGAGTAGGTGCTGTTGAGTAGAAGAACTTGAGCTTAGGACAAGTCCCTCTGAAACAGATCACATCTTGTGCCAACAATGTGTCTGATGATTCCATATCAAAGGTTGAAAACAAAGAAACAGGCAGGATGAAAACCAGTTGCCTTGTTTCTATCTGGTGTCACCATTTCATGCCACTGCATATGTCAGCATAATAAGCAATAAAAGCTGAAGAGCACAATGAGGTGACTGGTATGAACTTGTTTATTTTGTTGTTGATGTTGTTAATCAAAAGAGGGGATTTCCTGTGTTCTGGTGAAAGGGGTCATGGGACCACTGTAATAATGTCTTCCATCCAGGCTCATGTGGTAGGTCAAATATTACAACACTCAAATTCACAAGAGCCATAATGTAAACCATAAACATTTATCAAGGGCCCAGAAAGGCTTCCACCACTGTCACTCACTCGTCAACACTGTAATATTACGTCTCCAGCTGGTTTTTGTCACGCCTAGTATCTTTAACATTGTCAAACAACTGAAATACCCTGAACGGATGAGGTGAGTTGTGCTGTGCTGACAGGTACTCAAGTGTGAGTGTGTTTTGGTAAAGGCAGACAGAGATACTGTATTTCATTCTGACATGTATAGTAACAGGACATGTACTATGTGCAAAAGAAATAAAGTCTGAGTGAGATGTCAGTATCGGATCTATGGATTTGGTATAAGAGCCTAAAACATGGTAAACCTTCCTAGTTAAAATGTTTCAACTGCCTCCAGCGGTTTGCTGGGACACCCAGGCAGGGACCTCCAAACACTACTCTAGAGTAATTAGACTCCTTTGAGAAAGGCATGTCATGCTGCTTAGTGACCCACATAGTGAAGAAGAAACTCCTGCTACAGTTGCCTGTTCTAATAAACAGGAAAAGGACGTGCAGACTCTAGCCTACAGAAAAATAAATTAATATTACTCTGAATTAATGCACCACTTAAAGGTAGCTAATATTAAAGAGACAGTTCACCCCCAAATCAAATGTACTTGGTGCTATTGCTCCATCCTGATAGACTGAAGTATACCCCGCAATCTTATCAACTTGCAGAAGAAAGAAGGTAGTTCCTAAATAAAACAGAATTTTTTTAAATTAATTAATTAAGAATTTGTTTTTGTCACTTTGAACAGCATAGGGTAAGTCACATCTGGTCCCATTGTAAAGAAAAGAAAACTGATAATTCTGCACTGGAGATCTCCAACTCACACCAATAGAGTCTAGCTGCATAAAACGAACAGCAGGTAGACTCTTTCAGTATGTATTAATATCACCAAACTTTGAAAATATTTTGAAACATGACCTGTCAGCAGTAATGTGTACATTTCCCTCCAGCCAGTAAAAGTAAGAGGCAACTCTAAATCACTACAACTCATTGAATTTTTCAACCAGTTTTCACGTGCTTTTGCTTGTTTTATGTGTAGAGTAGAAATTTCTGTTCTCCCACGAACCCCTCCAACTGGTTGTTGGGCCCCCAGTGCCAATTAACAGTCCTGCCACACTGTGAGCGTTTCCTGCCTCTTCCTTGCGTCTAAATAAACCCCGTAGGGATTTTTATTTACTTATTTATTCGGGGGTGGGTGCGGTGGGATCGTCTGATTCCCATCTGCCCCTTCTGCTCTCCTCCCCTTTGGCCTCCTGACAGGCAGCCGTGCCTCCTGCGGAAGCAGCGACTCTCATCCTTCAGCAGCATACGGCAGAGCGAATTCTTCCGCGGTCGGTTGAGGCAGGGCGATAGAACGACTTGTATGAGCACGCAGGTTACCACATTTGGCCGTGCAGGCTTTTAGAGCTTCCTCGGCTTACCGGCTGCCAGTCCTCCTCTTTCCACCGGTAGCGAGAGGGACAGTCGGCGACCCGGCAGCTCTGACTGGACGCCGGTCGGGAGCGCTGGGGGCAGGCGGTCTCCTGCGAGCTCCGTCGGTCTCCAACCTGACAGAACACCTCCCGTTGCTGGATGCCGTCGCCACATGACGCGGAACACTGAAAACATGAGAAGTAAGAGCTCTGAAATGAAATCATTCAATCTGTATTACTCGGCTTAAATTTATTACATTACTTTGGTCATCATTATGTTACTTTTACGTACGTATTTAACGACCTCAGCTGTTATTAGTTATCATGGTAATTTTTTTTTTATGTAGCCCAGTCATAACTGATTGACTGTAAAGCGTTTATTGAAGGGGAATGCGCTTGCCAAAACGAATAAATATTCGTTCCATTTTTATTAATTTGCAAGCCCTTATAGATGCTTTCATCTGCTTTTATAAGTCTAAAAATAAAAAAAACAAAACAATGTAAATTCCATTTTAATAACAATTGCAACCAAGCGGCTACATATTTAAACTGTATCATGTCAATGCCAGTTTTACAGATATGTGAAGAAGTCGAAGTTGGAGTCTGGAAAGTGGTTTGGCACATCTGTGTCTGATCTACAGCAGCAATATTTGAAATGAAAGCGTGTCTTTTGTGCCGACATACAAAGCACATTTTGAACAGCGCAAAAAGGATGGGACGGGTTGAAGAATGCGTTTCGCTTTCTGCCCTTTAACCATTATGGAAACATGAAACAACCCTATTATTCTGACAGTTTCAGCTTTAAATGTTGTTTTCCTGCTTTTGAGGGTGAAATCTTACTCTAACCAATTTTTGTCTCCTTTCAAACAGATGCTGTTGCTTCTAAACAGGCCGCACGTCACTGATATGAATGCAGTGCTCCAGGATTCCATAACACCTATATAATAATCGATGATTTACAGATAAATAAAGTGAAAGAGGTATATTTGTGCACTGTGACAAAGTTTAAGGCGGTTTCTGTGTTCTGGAGTTCATTCTATAAAAATGTGTTTGTTACAGGCGTATTTATGTGTCCATTTGTTTGTAACAAACTGAAGCAGCTGAACCCCAATGCACTGTACTGTAGTTGATTAAGAGCCTCAAGTGGAGTATTATTTTCTCCTGGCATGTGTCCTGCTTCACAGCTGTTTAGAGGGGACACACATCCTCTGTGACATCTAAGCTGTTTCTGAGTGCTCAGTCCACTAAGGTCATTTGAGAAGAAGGCGGCAGGAGAACAGAGAGACAAAGGGAAGGAAAAGGAAAAGGGAACAAGCACAGGGCAGGATCGATAGCAGACCAGGTGCACTTTGAGTTCGTCTGGCATGACGTGAGTGAATTGCCTCTAGTAGCGCATTCAAAAGACCAGCATATGGTTCCCATTGATGAGACAGAAGATAAAATTTAAAAAAATGAGAAGGGAAAGAGGGCTTGGAAGAAAAAAGTAAGAGAGGGGATGAAAAGGGACAGAGAGGAGAGGAAGGTGAGGACCACAGGAAAAGAAAATATAGAGATGAAAGAGATTTGCACTGGCTTCAGTTCAAATCAAAGAAAGGGGGTACACATCCATCTTGCTGCCCATCTTTCTGCACTGGGATGCCATAGCACCAGCACATACACACCACCGCAAACTCTATTTCCTGCTGCCCCAGGGCTGTGCTGCACCCTGGCAAACCACCATGGGATGTTTAAAAGCGACCACACTTTAGTTAGTGGCTTAGCATGGTTCATGATGGGAGTCAGATTCAGCTGTGGCCTGTTTCTCACATATGGATATGTTTGCCTTTAAGCTGCTATGTATTAAAGTGGGGGAGAGAGAGAGAAACAAAGCCAACATGTCTGGCACCGTGAGAACAAATAACTAAGGAGTGTTTAATGGCAGGGTCAGAAAGTCCCTACCTCTCCCCAGTTGCCAGTTTTCCACTTAGGACATCGTCCACCTCTGCAGCGGCGCCGCTCGCTGGGTTTGGACGACACGTGCTGGCAGTATTCCTCTGGGACAGGACGGCCTGACCCGGTCACACAGCCCACTTTACGGGATTTGAAGCCTCTTCCACAGGAGGCTGAGCACTGCAAGATGAAAACAAGGAGGTAAATGGGAAGAAAGTTAAAAAAAAAATTCCACATTTCAAACTGATGAAATTCAGATTAAGCATTTCTTTTTATTTTGTATTGGGGGATGATTTAATATGAAGTTTTATTGTAATTAAATGTTAACGATTACATGCAATAAGAAATAAAAAACCACATCTTTGAACTGGTGGCCCCCTTTTTTTATTCAAAAGAAATGGATATGAGACCCAATTGTGTGTGGAGAGGTGGGCCAATAGCAAAGCGTGCCCGATCATCCCGGCAGCAGTTTGTTTCACCTCCGGGTTCACCGAGTTACCAAAAAGCTAACTCGGTGTGACAGGCAGACACACACACACACAGCAGCAGCATTAAAGGAGGAGTATGTTGGGCTGGACTGTGCTCGGATAATCAAAGGGGGCGTTGCATGTGGGGATGGATGGGAAGCGACAGGCTCAGAGTTGAACGAGTGCGTGGCCCAGTATGTGGCTCTGTCCTGATCAGCAAGGGACTGTACTGGACAGGAACAAACTGTGACCTCTCACCTCATTCAGGGAGGAGAAAAGGTAGGAGGACTTGTGAGGGTGTGAGGGAGGGACTACAAAAGTGCTTATTCCCCTTTATAAACACAGGAATGGCAATATAATTTGTAATGTGCTAAATTTATTGGACTTGTGGGTAAATTGTTGATCTAATCAATAAAGACAAAAGTGAGTCATGTCAACACTGTGTGATTGTGTTAAGGAGATTGTGTGTGATTGCAAGATTTCATGAAATTACACTCTCACTTTGCTTACTGTCTTCTGGGACAGTACATGTGATAAAGGTAGCATATATTCTTATAAGTTAATATTTCTTTTATACTGAAAATCTATAAAATAATGCTGCATGCAAATCTGACAGCGTTGATGATATACATATATATATATACATACATATATATGTGTGTATATATATATATATATATATATACACACACACACATATGAGGGGGAAGATGTTGATGTTGAAGATGAAGATTTTCTTTTAATCTCAGCACAGTATTAGGAATTCTACTAACACTGTTTTTGTTTTGTTTGTTTTTGTGTGTGTGTGTGTGTGTGTGTGTGTGTTTTTAACTCTGGATCACAAGCAATTTTCCACAAGTCTGCCTGTGCCGAAGGGATGAATCAGGAAGGGGCCCCTCACTAGATCAAATGTGACCTTTGACCTGCCAATACACCACTGCATAGTCTTGCTGACGCCACCTTTTATTCAAGTCACTGTCAAAGGCCCCCACAATGGTCCACTGTCATTAACCCACATTAGACCAGAGTAGAGGGGCCTGCCAGAAAGGGGGCAAAGGGCGCTAGCAACTCCATGGCCAAGCATGCATTACCAAGCTTCCCAGAAAAAGCCTCAGCGTGCATTTAGAGTGAATGAGCACAGTAAATGCAGTGGGAAGTATATTGAGGCATTGTCATTTGGGACTGAGATTTACCTTAATGGAAACAGCTTTGAACTCTTGACACATGGTAAAAACACGCTCACTGACAGAGGTCAACAGAAGCCCTGAGCATATGAAATGACAAGGGTAATGCTCAGGAAAAACACCAGTGGAAATACACTGGCAGAGAGGACTTGTTCCTATAAGCTATTTACAAGGGTTCTTTTCTCAGCTCTTAACCCAAACCATAAGGGAAGTACTGAATAATAAAGGCCACTTCCTCTGCTGCAGAAACACTGTAATTATCAAAAAGCTCGAGTTAGTGAAATCTTAATACATGGCTTAGCAGCAGGAGTGCAGTGTTGCAAGCACCAATGCTATTAGCATTAATGAATGTTGCCAAAGGCTGGTACATGAATCAGTTATCGCTGTTTCAGCCTTTAAAAAAAAAAAGAAAAAAAAAGTAAAAAAGTCAGTCCATGCAAATTGCCAGCAACTTTTAAGTGGTGTTTTTTTCCCCCCTCAATCTGAAGTGACCTCAGTGTGGTCACTATATGTGATGTATTCAGGCAAGAATGAAAAAAAGCCTTTGATAGTACCTCTACGTCACTTTAATTGTAACCTTTTCTGCAAATGAACAGAAATCCAACAAATCTGTAAAAAAAATTAAATATTGACATAACATTATAATGAATGAACAATAAATACAAGTAATTACATAAATATACAGAAATATTCTTGAAACATAGACTAATACTGCCATTTGTGAATAAGAGGCATACATTATACTTATT
Source organism: Pterophyllum scalare (assembly GCA_024447675.2). Lineage (NCBI taxonomy): Eukaryota > Metazoa > Chordata > Actinopteri > Cichliformes > Cichlidae > Pterophyllum > Pterophyllum scalare. Next base: position 90,473 of record JAMQGT020013859.1, read on the forward strand.
TCAAGAGCCTGTTGGTATGGTGTTTGTGTTGTACTGCTATTTTGCACCAAGAGGTCGACTGCTTAGACTGAAAAATGAAACTATTTGGGATTATGAGGATAACTCACTATTTTGTGTGAACACTGTGTTCTGCTTTCACCGATTCAACCTAGATTTTGTTTTATGCTGCCTTACAATCACACATGGGAGTCATTACAAGTAAAAGTTCTCATTAGTAAATGTGTGGTAAAAAAAAACAAAAAAAAAAACAATGTACTCACTGCTGTGTTAACAGGCCCTTAAAATAAGGTGTGATGTCAGTACAGACATTTATGACCAGGAGGAGTCAACTGGGTGGGCTTCAGGCAAAGTTGACCCTAACCACAGATGCTGGATCGATTTTAACAGGCCTCAAAGTAATATTATAAGCATTACAGGGCAGGGGATGACACATGCTACAGATCTGTGTTTAGGGCCATCATCTGCGCAGGTAGCCTCAACAACTCATGCTTAATCTTAGCCAGCCAAAATCCCTCCAGTGCAAGGGAGAGCAAGATACGGCAGGGGGGGCAATCATAACAGAGACTGAGGTAGACACATTAGGTTGGCTCAGAGTAAGAGCTCTGGATACAAAACACCATTAACTTCCCCTGTGGTCACAGGTATCACATGTTCAAAGTACGACATTTAACAGCCCGTTCTCTTAAAGGTGAGACAGTGAAAGACAATTCAAACATCATTTCATCAAATCTGTGATACACTTTGCATTTAGCTGATCAATCTGATCAGTGCAAACTGCTCATGGAAAAAAAAAAACATACAGAAGAGGCATCATCCAAAAACAATGTGCCACAATAAACACCTAACCAACCAAAAACGTAAAGGTTTTTTTTTTTTAATATATATTTATATCTCACATCTCCCTTGTTTGGATAAAGCACCACTGTAATGTAGGTCATCATTGTTTAATGGCTAGTTGAATTGTGTTTTGTTCCAAGTGAGGTATTGTTGAGCATAGCATATATAGCAACTCCAGGTACTTACTGTACAAATCAAACATTAACTAACATAATATTAATACACTCTTATCAAGCACCTTTGAAGCACAGAGATTTAAAACTACTGTTTTGGCCACACTAAGGAATTCTAGGTCCAAACCCAGAACTGGAATACAATGGCTACAGGGCCTAACTACCACAAACTGGGAGAGACACTTTATTTTACAGTGGCAGTAAAGCCACTGGATGCTGGTGTTTACTACTGATACTGGACGTTTCAGGCACTTTTGAGTCTTCTTCACTGTCATTGTCATTATGGGCAACAGCACTGTTGTTTTTTTTTTGTTTTTTTTTGGGGGGGGGTATGGGGGTGTAAATACATAAACTGTAAAATAAAGTGTCTAAATAAGATTAGTAACTTCTCTACATGTGCCTTAGAACAAACTGAATTCCTAATATAATAGCCATTTCATAGATGTATATAATACAAAGATGCATATATAGTACACAGCCCATATACAGTCCTATGTAATGTGGTGCTTTTAAAGTTCATAACAGAACATTGACTATATTGTGTAGCACCTCATATGTGGAGATTGCGGGCCATTCTTTGGATAATTAAAGAACAAGGCAGCATATTGTATATTCCTGATATACAAAAACATTCATCAGTATTTGCATATGAACAATGATTGGCTAAATGTGCGAATACAAAGAGCTAAGACACCAAATAAATCTTTTTTTTTAAAGTTAATACTATTTACAAGAAATAAAAAGGAAAACATATCTCAATAAATTATCTTTAAAAACAATATTTTACAAAACTAACTTTGATTGTGATACAACGTGATCCTGAATTATAATTAAAAAAAAACTAATACAAGGCTCAACAACAATTTTATGGTAACTACGCATGACACACACACACTCACAACAAAATGCTCTTATATTCTTATGGTCACAGCTGTCACTGAAGTATTTTGTCATGTTGTACTTTTTTCTTTTTTTTTTTTGGCATATTGCAAGTAAGCGTATCTTTGCCATTCAAGTGCAACAGAAATGAAGTTTCCGAATGTCTTGAGGAAACACTGACCAATCGCTGGCACCAGAGAGAGAACAGTAAGTGGAGGGGGTTAAAGGTAAAAGTTGAGAGGCTGGAGTGTAATATCTCCAGTGTAAAAGCACCACAGTCATCCTGGCCCTTTAAGACTGCTTGTGAAAGAGTAAGACTACAGGTATTTTGAACATATGTGAGGTTAAACTAACAGGAGTATATAGAGTATTTTTTTATGAGCGTACCGAGGTCCATGGGTCTGTGCTCCAGTGGGGGCTAGACGGGCATGGCTGAGTATTGCACTGCTCACGATCTGGGGGCTTGTCATGGATCTCGCAGCTCAGATCATTGAAACGCTCGCCGTTTGGACGCTGACACACCACCAGCCTCGTCTTTATCCCACCTCCGCATGGCTTAGTGCACTAATGATGGCAAAGAGAGAGAGAGGTTGCATTTTACAGATGAGCATGAAAAAAAGGAGGTAAATACAAAACACATAAAGCCACATTTTCATATGAAAACAGTCATATCTTGTGTGAGACCATTTCAGCTTACCATTACTCAAGAGCCATGGTAAGCTTAAGTGACGTCATTCTTACCTCTCCCCAGCTGCCGTAGACCCACTGTGGGCACGGCCCCGACTCACAGGATCTCTGCTCACTGGGTCGGCTGCGATCCTCACAGCTGTTGGCAGGGTAGCCGTTCTCATCCTGGCACACTACTACGCGCCGCTGGAAGCCTCCTGCACATGTGCTGGAGCACTGTTTTTATAGACACAAAAGAGGGCACACTCAAAAAAAATGCTCAAAAATAGATTCTTGGTATTCAGGTGTAAGAAAATTCCCAGAATGTATCATATATGTACGCTTCATATAAACACAGTGACTAACAAATACATTCTCACCTGCACAGCATTAAATCAATGTGCACACATTATGTGCACTATGAGGTATATATCATATGCACACAAAGCCCACACAAAATTCTGACAACACAGAGACGTCACATGCCAAAGGACTAAATATCTCAGCCTCTATAATAAAGTTCTCAGGAAGGAAGAGTGACCAGAAATATCTTAAATCCTTCCCAGAGTTATTTAAAGGTCAAGGCTATTTTTTGTCAAAGTTTATCAGTAACCCAGTAATGAAACAAAACAAACTGCAGGAACAATAGAGAAGAATAGAGCGGGAGAACCGTGAGGCAGGATAGCCTGGGGCATTTAGGGCACACTGTCCTTTGGTACTTTTTCTAAAGGGCTACGACTTGATCCTAAAAGGACCGAAGGGCCTGAAGAACAGAGCCTAATTTGGAGCTGTTATTCAGGACTGTATGATGATACACAAACCCTATGAGAAACCAATAGACTACCCTGCATCCCCAGAGCACAGATAATATATTGATATCGTTCTTAAATTCTTAAATCTCAGTCCCAAATGACAAGTTAGGACACCTTAAAGGAACAGTCCAAATGTATTTATTTATCCAAATTTAATTTATCCTTACTGCTCTCCTCCTATAAGAAGAACGGAAATCTATACAAGTTTTTATGGTCGATATAAAAACACAGTTGGAAGATTGTTAGCTTAGCTTAGCACAAATATTAAAAAACAAGGGAAAACTCGCTCTGCTTTGGCCAAAAGGTAATAAAGTCTGCCTACAGGAGCACCTAAAACTTATTTACCTATCACTTATTAAAGTGATCGATACATTTATCATATATATTGGTAATATCTATTACCAAACCAAACTAGCTACTGGCTTTATATCTGGCTACTGTATTCCTACCAGAGTAGGAAGTTTATTTCCCAAAAGAGCAAACTATTTAAATCACTGGTATATAACCATGCGTTGGTTCAGTCAACACAAGGTTATATTTAATGCAATGGTTAGCTATATAGGTATAGGTATATGAATAGTGTTCAGTTCAGTGAGCCCAGTTGTTAAAAAAAAAAGATTGGCAAAACTGGTGTTGACAAGGAACCAATGAAGCACCTTCTTCTTTCCTAGAGGGCAGGGCAGTAGTTTCTTTCTACAAGCTTAACATAACATTTTAAATGCCACACCCCTAAGGTTTGTTGACCAGATGTAATGCATTTGCATATAGGATGCCTCACCGCGCCCCAGGGTCCAGTCCGCCATTGGTGGGATTGACTACGTGGCAGGTTCCTGGTGCTGGTGTTTGGTGAGGACGGAGGTCGTGAATCACTGGAGCGGGACGGGCACTGAGACATAGCGCAGTCCTGCTCTGTGGCAGGACGATCGTCTGGGTCACACTCACTGGCGTTCACTTCTTGGTCACTGAAGTTGACGCACAGCACTTGTCGTGTTGTCTTTCCCTGGCCACAGGTTACTGAACACTGACAGCACAAACACAAAGAGTGGGTGAAGAAATGACAAAAGAAGTGAAATGCATATAGACACAAATCCAACTGCTGTCAAAGAAAAGCTTATCTGGTTTTTGTTATCTCTTTGAGTCTCCTTTCCTATGGTAACCTAAAATAATGCCAAATTGATGGTGTCTGCTACATTCAAACTCTAGATCCAAAAACTTCAAGATACTTAAACAACTTTCCCAGGGGCAGCACCCAAGTTGGTGACCTGTTGGAGGTCAAACCACAGTTGATCAAAAAAACCATGTCAGAAACATGTTAAATGTTAAAAATGAGAAGACAAGCCTTATCTGTACAAAGGTCCACCACCAACAACTTACTGTCACTCAGACTTAAATCTGCTGTTGAGGTTCCAGCAAAAACTCAAATTTCTCTTAAACAGACTCTGACTGATTTTACCCATTTTTTAAAGAAAAATAACAGAAGACAGATCCTCCACCAGTCTCGCTCCTCCCTAGCAGAGTCCACTTACTGTTTTGCATAAGGTGATCTATTATACTTATGCAACATTCATGAAAAACATGACCTATCCAGAGGTTTACATGACTCTGTCACAATGTTTCACGCTATCACAGATACTGTAAGACGGTTCTGCATGCATTCAGTTGATGTGTATGTTGTGACACAACATCTAGCTGCTGGGCAGCTTACTGTAAGCTCCACAGACCCTGAGAGCAGTCACAAAAATCTCTCAATTTAGATTCTTCTGTTACAGCAAGGTATAAAAGGATGATTTGCTTTGGGCTTATAAATCTGGTGTTGTGTATATTCTGTTGATGTGTGTGTGCTTGGGATAGGCCTCTGAAATTTTTTAGTGGCCTTGGGATGATTTAGGATATTTCCTTTCAGGGGGTCAATGAGTGTCTTTGGCTTGGCAGTACATGTGCGGGTGTGCATGGATGTGTGATTGTGTGTGTTGTGCATGTGTATGGCAACCAGACCTGCAGTCTGCCTGAACTGTATTGCTAAAACTCTGATGAGAAACATCTGTAAACAAGACTGGAGCCCCTCACTGCAGCCCCTTGCATCTCCCAGCTCAAGAAATTCATTCCTGATTCCTCTCTCTCTCTCTCTCTCTCTCTCTCTCTCTCTCTCTCTCTCTCTCTCTCACACACACACACACACACACACACACACACACACACACACACACACACACACACACACACACACACACACACACACACACTCCTCCTCTAACTTCACTGCAGCCCTCCTCAAGTCCACCATGCACACTTGCATTCCAGTTGCCACCCCGTCTCCACATCCTGGCTGGCTCACAGTAACATCTGCATAGCGTGTGCAGACACTGGTTGTTAGGGTTAAAATAAGTCTACAGTGAACAATGGAGTAAATAGGGAGGGGAAAAAGCACATCTGGATTGCAATACTGATGACACAATTTGGGTTAATCTGTCAGTATAAGGAAATTATTATTTGGTTGTCAGGAAAGCTTTTTTTTGCAAATTTTTACTCATCTAAAACCATCCTCTATCATACTGGGTGATCGTATATAAATGTTGGTGCAACAGATAGAAAAATAAGTCAGACACAAATTATTAAAATAGGATGACAGGTGGTCTTCTTACCACTGTCCATTCAAGCACTTTCCACTGTCCACAAGCCACAACTGTGCACACTTCCCTGGAAGGGGGCTTTGGTAGGTGGGCACATGCCGACTCTTCGGCCACACCGCCCTGGTTGTCACGGCAACTCACATAGCGCATCCTTGTCCCTTTGCCACAGCTGGCGCTACACTGTTGAGCAGGAGAGAAAGTTTAAGAAGCTGGAAAACAACAAAATCAGACTAATTTATTTTAAAAAGAAATAAATAAATGGGGCAACACAGCCCACCTGGGTCCAGGAACCAAATCGCCATTGGGTTTTGTGGCCCTGGTGGGAAGGGACTTTGGTCCCTGGGGGAATAGGGTGGCTGCTGGGACACTGGGCTATTTCACAGTCCTGTGGAAGAAGAGACACATACAGCCGTTCATGCAGTGATTAACAAAATGAATATACTGTAACAACATCTGTCCCTGACAACAAAATACCATGAATATCAGAGAGAGCTTTTCTGATATGGGACAGTCGTTAACAACTTAAACTATATTCCTTCAGCTCTACGTTTGAGAGTAGTTATGTTTCCCATCGACCCTTTCCCCCACCTTACCAAAACAACATTAACAGGGTCCGCCCCGTCAGTTCAAACTATGGATTGTGGCAGTAAGCCACTCAGCATAAAGCCCTGATCCCTGTCATAACAGGTCATAGTGGAGTGGTATTCAGGGCTCCAATGCCTATGCTGGCGTGGTTGTAAACTCCACCCCTAATCCACCCCCTTGTCCCTCACCTTCCGCCTTTCCCTCTTTTCCCCCATGCCCTCTGGTGCCCTCTGACCCCCATGTCTTTAGGAATGAGTGATGCATCGGGTCACAGACTTTAAGTGGGCTACGCATTCAGCACAATCTCGGAAAATAAATAACAGGAAGCTCTACACACGCTTCCTGTTGTACTTGCATTTGCATGTATAACGTATGTGTAGAGTGTCCACAGATATATAGTCTAAGATATCCAAGATATGTACAACCTCGTACTCAAACCTCCCTCCATCTATCTGTCCCTCTTTTCCTAAGCCCTCATGCAGGGTGGTGGTGGGACTAGTGGCCTGGTGGCCCACTTCATGGCTGGCTGGTTAGAATCACAACGAGGTGGGGCGACTGCTTCAGGGTCACTGGTCACCAGTCTCTGCCAGCCCAAGCACCGGAATTGAGATCTGCTGTGACTAGAGGGGGGCCTCATCCTGAGTCTGCATGCTAAGCCCACTGAAATGGGTTTGCGCCCTACACTGACCAAACAACCTCTCATTCAGTTCAAAATACTGCAAGTTTCTTTTGGGTTTCTGTGTAACTTGCATGCAAAGTTCAGCACACACATACACAAACAACGGGCAGAAGATTAACCTGAGTGAGTGTAATTTTCAAGCATCGCCCTTTGTCAGTCTGCATCATAGGTAAGTGGAGGAGAAGCATAACTTTGAACTAGCCTACTTTAAATACTGGTAAATATTTATTTGAAGTATATCTTATGTGATATAGCTGTGATTTATGATTTATTTATGGCTGCGGTTAGCAGCTGTCACAAATACAGGATGTTTTGAAACAGAGACATGGGTGAAAATTCAGACTGGGAGTAAATAACGGTGCATTCATGTGGTGCTGGAATAATTGGAAAAATAAGTTGGAATGAGATGGGGAAATTTCATGTGAATGCTTCTTCAAGTCACACAAAAAATAATTAGTTAATCCATCCTTTCATCCATCCATATCCCAGCTGTAATATTTTGAGAGGCAGGGCACACCATGAACAGGTCACCAATCTATCGCAGGGCTAGCACAGAGAGACAACATTCAGCTTCACATTCACACCTATGACCAATTTAGAATCATGGAAGCTGGAGTACCTGGCGAGAACCTACACAGGCACAGGGAGAACATGCAAACTTCACACAGAAAGGGCCCAGCGGGCCAGTGAACTAAAACTGCAGACCTTCTTACTGTGAGGCACCAGTGCTAATCACTGCACCACCATGCTGTTCTGGGCTGCAGGTCTGGTCAAACTCTGCAGGGGGCTTAGGTTCCAGTGTATCCTTGAATAAGTGGTGACATGAACAGAGAATACTGGTATGATTTGTCCAAGTTTAACCCAGTCTGGTCCTGCGTGGGAAAGCTGGTTTGGAAAGTTGACAGATAAAAATCACATATAGAGTGTGTAATACAAAGGCTCTAATTGCAATTCATGTTCGCTTTGATACAAAAATAAGAGAATGAATGTTTTTGCCTTATTGACAGTTTTGGTGTACTGCTACAACCTTCAGGTGTTACTGCCCAGGTTGTTCAGTGCTGTCTAGTGAATCTGTTCAGTCGTGAGGTCTCTGAAACTTTGAGACTAAAATCTATGTAACATGGGGAAAACAGCCTTAAATGTGGTTGACCCAGTGTTTGTACATTTCACCTCCTTCATATGTGTCCCAAGCTTAACATAATAAATGCTTCCGCCACACATGTCAAGTGTCTGCTACATAAAGGTCAAAATAGTTTAAAGAAAAACATATGAAGGATTCTGTATTAGTGTTGTGTGTCTTTATGTAGGGATAGTGAGGTAAACTTTCCCCTGCATCTACAGCAGGCAGGACAGCTTTATTGAGACCAGGTGGAAATGAAACGGAAGTTTTTCAGTGTACATTTTCAGTGTGAGCATACATGTACTTCACACGCAGCTATGGAACAAACATTGCTCTTAGAGTGAGGAGAAGATAAGCAGATTGTGGGGGGGAAAGGAAGGAAGATAACACCTCCTTACCTGGGTGTCAGTGGGTCGCGTGGCTGCGTTACATTCAGTGTCGTCCATGACAGCACCATAAGAGCCAACCACACACTTCACTGCTCGCATCTGGTAGCCTGGCCCACAAGAGGTAGTGCACTGGGTTCAAAGAGAGAGAGAAAAGAAGGAGGAGTGATGGCAAAACATTTGCAAAAGTCAGCCAAAAAGAAAGCTGAGAAAAAGGCAAGAAAGGCAAGCAAAAAACAGATGGTTCGCTGGAGCCAACAAAGCAACCCCTGCACACATAAATATATAAATTAAAAAGAAATGTTAGCCAGCTTTAGAAAAAAATTCATTTAACTAAATCATACATAAGGATACTCATATACATTGAACTGGTCTTTTCCCACTGCAGCTAAGTCAGAGGGTACTATTCTGTACTTTCTTCTGGCTCACTGCCTTCACTGAAACAGGGTCAAACTTGTGTGGCGGCAACTTCAACTACCATTTGATCACGCTTCATTAAACTACTTCAAATATACCTTAAAATGTGCACATCCTCTGATGAGGAGCACAGAATAGCTCACATTTTTGGGTGTTCTGTTCTGTGCACCAACACAAATGAGACTGGGAGTACACAGACACTAAGTACTGTATGCAAAACCTTATACAAGGCATTTTCTGGAACACGTCTACCCAGAACGTTCATTGTTTTTGTATCTTTATTTTTGCAAGATGTCCTCTGAGTCTAAATGGGAGAGAAGTGGTTGAGTGCTAAATAATAAGCTTAGCTTATCTGTGCATCCTCCCAGTGATTTATATCAGAGGCCAATTCATCAGAGAAATAATAGCAAACGTCAGCTGCGGAGCTGCTTCTCATCAACTGGACAGACTTCCATATTAGATGAGCATGAAACCAGTGGCTGTAAATCAGGATATACAGAATACTCTTTTAAAGGCTTTGGGAAAAAAGCAACACTTGATTTCTGATTGACAGATCTGCTATAGAGCTATGAAATTAATCAACCAAATGGATTCATTATAGACAGATTTAAAAGACCCATTTTTCTCATGACAATATGTAGAGAAAATTTAAAATTTTACATGGGTAGCCTTGATGATTTAAAGATGACTAATTTGCAATGACCAATTTGTTTTAACATCTTAAACCCAACCAAGTGAAAGCAAGAGCACGTCACAGAAAAAGGTAAGAGAAAAGACTTTTACGACACAGCCCTTAACACTGGCGTTTAATGCTAATCCATGTTTTATTACTATTTTGATTGTGGATTTCCTGAAGTAACAAATTCAAATTTTACTTTTTTTTTTATTCACCGAAACACTTAACAGGGTTCTCAAACTTCCATTCAAGAAGAACCAAAACAATAACTACATTCAATTATACAGAGTAATGAGACTTCTCTCACTGGAATCTAATTTGATGGCTGCATCATCAAACACTAACCCTCTTAGGTGGCAAATGATCTGATTTCTCATAGCTCTGAACAAAAAATAAATTAAAAAAAATCTAGCACTGTGTACTAAATACTGTACATATTAAAAAGACAGGGGTGACTCACCTGTCCCCACGGTCCAACCTGCCAAGCGGCACACTCCTGCTGTTGGCACGTCTGCACTGACTCAGGTTTAGATGACCCACAAAAGCGATCATCTAGACGGTCCTCACCAAACTGACACCATGTCTGACGATGCTTGTAACCTTTGCCGCATGTCACAAGGCACTACAAAAAATGTTTTGGGTTATAAAGCTACGTACTGTATATATAGCTAGATAGTGGCTACAGAACTACAAGAAATTAGTGGTGCTGGTTGTTAGTGGTATTAAGCCCACTCAGTACCGGGTGTATTCAAAATTGAATTGAAGCCCACTTCAATTCAAGATTAATGACAGACAGAGGAAGTTCTTTTGGTGTTATGTAAAGCAGTATATGTGTATTACACAGCAAATCACACAGATAAGGGACTGCCACCCTCCCCCCAGTGTGAGTGTGTTTATTTATCTGTGCGTACAGTCCATATGTATATAATGCAGCCTAAGTGTTTTGGCAACGCCACACGGGGGATCTGAAAAATTCCTGGAATGCAGCTCACAGCTTTTCAAGCTCCTTGCCCTTCGATGTGTAAACTGTGCTGCAGTTTAAGTGCGATTTTACTCTGCAATCACCTCTTTCCCAACACTTATTTGTAGTGGAAGGAGGGGAGTAACTCACCTAAAGCTGAGACATGCACAATCAGCACTGGGATTTGACATTTGACCCAGATCACTGGTGCTTTAGAACTGCAGTATTTACAAAGGAGTCTGTTATTCTTTGCATTGAGTAACCCTAGATACCTACTCATCTGATACATTTGACAAATGACTGATGTAATTTTAAATCTGTACAGAAACACAAAAACTCTTAAAACATAATTAAAAGTCTTGTTTTCTTCTGAGGGCGAAGAAAATAAAATAAGTGCTCAGCTGACCTCAGACCAGTCTCCAGTCTTCCATTGCGGACAGAGGAATTCATTGCAGGGTTGGACGGTCAGCTTGTCCCTTTGACTGCATTTGCTCTCATCACCACCAGCCTCAGCTGCCTTTCGACACACTGCCCCTCGACGGCGGGTTCCCCCACCACAGCTCTTCGAGCACTGCAGTGCAAACGTTTGACCATCAACAAGTGTAAACACATATACACAACCTAAGATAAACTTGGAAAAATATCTGGTCTGTGCTCCCAAACAAATCCCATGCTTCCAACAGGATTCGTACCTCTGACCAGGGTGAGTACTCCCAACCACCAGGGTTACAGTCCCCATGGCAGCCTTCCTTGTCATCAGGTTTGCGCTGACCGCTACAGTAGCGGTCATCAACCTTCTGGGTCTTGCCATCTGCACGGCTGATTTTAGCGCAGTATATTTCCAGGGTACGATATCCTAGGCCGCACTGGGCTGTGCACTCACTTTTACGAGCCACGTGCCATCTACATGAAGAGGAAGTGGATAAATCCTTTGCACCACGATGACCAAATAATGAACAATTTGCGTGGGTCATATAGACACTAAAGGTTGGTTAGATTGAGGATGCAAACCTAAGTTCACAATCGGTGTTGCATGGCTCAGTGATGACTGCAGGCCTAGCTGTACCATGACACCTCTGGTCTGACACCACCACCCTGTCTGATTCTCTGCTGCAGAGAATCTTCCGTTTGCGCTCTCCTGCAAGGGAACAAAAATTAATGTCTTAAAAAAATTCTTGAGAACAACACAGCATAACAAAAAATTGATCACATGTGAGTCAAAATAGTGAGCCCAGCACAGCACTGAAGAAGATTGTTTAAAATTTGGCTTTTAAATAAAGAGATCTGCTCACTTTGTATATTGTTCCCTAATAAGAAATTCACAATGATGTGCACAGAAATCCAGGCTTGCGTTACAATCTTAGGTTTCATAACTTTATCCTCACATGAAAGTGACTTTTTACTGCCTGGCCTAAGCTTCTGTAAGATCCTGCAAGTAGTTATCTGATTTAATGCACCATCTGGCTCAAGTAAAATATGGCTCATCATCAGGAGTACAATAAATGCCGGCGGGAAAGTGTGTGGGCTTCACTTTGGCTTTTGTGTAAAATCGCAGTGCACTGATGTACAGCAGAGGAGAACGGATTAAACCTTAATGTGGTAATAGATCAGTGCGTCATGCTACCACATTTTGCAGCTCAGTGCTATGGGAGCTTAGTGTTATATGCTACATGTTTATTCTGCTGTGAACTGTGGAGTTATTGGTTTTTCTTTGGTTGTTCAAGCAGGGTGGTGTCGGAAAGTGGAGAAAGGCGTTCTTAAACAGAGAAAAGTAAGTTACAACACACATGGCAGGTTTTCGAGTTTGCTTGCAACCTGCCTCTGCACGCCCACGCACGCTGACACTTTTACAGTGGCCGATGTGCCACAGCATACCATAAAGCTGATATTTGATCACTTGTTCAAAAGCTAAATGTCTATGATGACCATGTCTAATGTAACAACATCATCCTCTGTCCCCCGTGTCCCCACTCATCATTTTCTACAAATTCCTTCTTCATTCCATCTCATTTTTCACTCTGACCACACAGTTTATCGTTCACCTTTCCCATCATCCCACCCTGCAAACCACATGTGCCTCCCCCTCACCTTGGCACAGACGACTACACTCCTGCCAGGGCCCATAGGCATCCCAGAAGAACTGTTGAGGCTTATCCTCAATGGGAATGTTAAAGGAATACCTGACATCTGGGTTGTAAAGGTTCCCCACAGAAAGCACCTGGGGAAAATGCAGGCAATGTGATATACATTACATTTACCCTATGGTTGTAAATTTGAAATATCAAGACTGCAGAAGGATTTATGTTTCTGCATTCCTTTCTTCTAAGCTATTAAATCGTTATCTTCTATTTTCAAATCTCCTGCATGGGATACTAAGCTGTCATGATAAGGACGGCTTACCTGGACAACGATCTCCTCTTCTATGCGGTCAGTACAGTTGATCCTCTCAATGACATGGTCAGAACCACTGTACTCAATGATGGCATTTCCTACTTTGATTTCCCTTTTGAACATGCTGACCACAAACTCTCCATTAAGCAGGAACTCTCCACGGCTATTTGATATGGCTACAGGGAGACAGAAACAGTTATTGGGCTTCATCACACTGAAAAAACTATCTTTGTTTTACTAGCTGAGAAAAGAAAAAAGCAAAACTGTGAATTATTTGGTGAAAATCATCTTTATGACTTTAACCTGTGCACATAACAAAAGCAGTGATTTTTCTGCATGCAGCAGGGCAGCTTAGAAACACAGTGGCTTAAAATGTTCATTTACAGTAAGACACACGCAGTAGGTAACAGTAAAGCCTTATTGGGCACCCTGTTCTGTTCAACAGCCAGTCTTCTGCACTCGTTCACCCTAATGCGATTATGGAGCTAATTTCCTGCCTTTACTTTCCTCGCCATTTCACACATTACACTAATGTGGTTGTGGAGAGTGGCATTCATGGCACTCTCCACAAATCTTACTTTGGGCTGTCCCAATATATAGAAAACCTGTAACACTCATTTAATTATGACATGAAACTATGTTCAGAAGTTTGCGTGTAAGTGTGCAACAAATGCATGCACACAATAAAAACAACACATGCACAAACACACAAGTAGGCCCCAATGGAATGGTACTCAACAGGCTAAGTTAGAGCCTTAGCACAGGTGCATGCACACACACATAAGACACACAAGGGACACAAAAGCTTATAAACGGACCTTGCTGGAATGGAACCCACAGGTATTTAATGGATTAGAATGCATAGTATTTGCCAACTCTATGGGAATTACACAGTGCATAACTTTACACTAAGAGCTGAAAACTGTCTTTCTCGCAAACAGTCAAGCTGAGGCGAAACATGCATCTTTCCAGCAGCTAATTGCTCCAGAAATGTATGATTGGAAATGGAAAAATACAACCAAGACAACAACTGCTGGCGATCTTACCGAGGTAGTTGTCGTCCTCTGGTTTCCCTGAGTAACTGTGTTGTCGCACATCTATGTTTGTAGCACCACTTGGTATTCGCACCACTTCATTATAGCCTGCAAATAAATGTGCAGTGCATTAGTACACCCAGCTCTGTAACTACGTTAACAAGTGTGCCCATCTATCAGTGCTTTTCTTTTGAGGTATCAAAATGTGTAAGCAATATAACAACTGCCACCACAGCTATTGTCATTTATATGTACTGAATGGAGACTGATGGAGTAATAAAAGAGGTTGTTACTCACCGTAGCGTACAATGTTGAAGGTGCCTGCTACAGTTTTGCAGGAAGAGTTATCACCTCCACATACGCCACACTTGTCCCTCCTGGCTTTAGAGTTCAGTACATGATCACAGCCCGCTTGCTGCTCAGTAGAGGAAGTAGGAAATACACAATAAGAAAATGGAAACGGAACAATTTTCATTCCATGCAAATGTCTGCTTTTATTCCTTAAGGAAATACAAATCATGAAAGAAAGAATCAAACCCACTGACACAGTGTATAAGTGCTATTACTACAAATTACCATGAACCATGCAGCTGCATGCTCTTAAATGAATAGCATTAGGAAGCTCACCCTGCACAGGCCCTGGACACAGATGTCGTTGGTATCGGGTCCACATGGCGTGCCATCAATGACCCTGTCCCTGAGCTGATAGTAGGCTGTGCTGCCTGCAACCCTGCAGAACAGCTTACACCTGTCCTTCATCAGAACTGACAGAGGAGACAGAATAAAGATAATTATTTAATGCAAGGCTTACATTATGCCTGTTACTCATTAGCATTCATCAGCTAAAAAAAATACAAAACAAGTATGATGATGCCACTGTGATTAAACAAAGGCTTCTCACTTCCGCTGTATTTGGGCACCCAGCGAACATTTGGAGGTAGACCGTTGATGTTAAAGTGCCTGCCGTCAAAAGCAGCACATTGTTCCTCCCTGAAGTCCTTCTTCTGTTTGGAGCAGGGCTCTGAGTTGCAGGAGCGAAACTTCATCCGGCGACCAACACAATACGTTCCTCCATTTCTGGGCCTGAGAGTGAAAATGTGGGGGGAAAAGTGCTCAGTCATTCACTTGTGTTAAGTATCTTTTCCCACAGTGTGCTTATCAGTTTATCTAATTTACCTCTCTGTCTCCAGCCTGTTTTCTACCACCACACATTAGAGTTAGTTTTGGCTCTATTTTTTTCTATCTGTCCATTAAGCCAAAATAAAAAGCAACATTCAAGGAAACTGATTTATCTCCATATTTGCTAGGAAACAATCCTGTAAGATATGTCATCAGAGAGCCTGTTTTGATGAGCATTAGCTATGGAAAGAATTCCCTTAAGGAGGTTTGATCTATGGAACATTGACTTTGGAGACAAGGTCCACTAGGCATGCATGACTACAAAGGAACAGACTGCTCACACGGGTCGGTTGCATTCGCGCATGGCAATCTTTATGCCTCCGCCGCATGTCCGCGAACAGGTTCCAAAAGGACTCCAAACTCCCCATGCTCCCTCCACAGGTGTGGCATCGTGCTCTTTGGCTATACATAGCCCATGTTTGCAATGCTGAAAGAGAACAATGAGGGGGAAAAGTAAAGGACAGGTGAGTGAAGAGAAGATAACAAAAAGAAGGGAGAGATATGTGTAGGTAAACGATAGAAAATGAAACATTAAGACACAGTGAGGAACAGAAAGAGTGAAAATTTAAAAAAATCACATCCATGGAAATGGCAACGCATCCATCTGCTCTTCTGTGCTTTGATGCTAATCTGGGAGAAATTAAGAACTGGGAAAAAAAAAAACATTTCACGACTGTCTGGCTGGAGAGAGGACAAGAAAATGTCACCCATGCAGTCAATAAATATATCTCAGCTCCAAATAGGAGGATAATTTTAAGCTGCTCAACAAACAGACTTCATTTTTAATGATTGGTGTGGTGCACGCTGGCACGACAAGGGATGTGAGGCCGGCATAAGCACCAAAAGGTTTCAGCATGTGCGTGTATCTGCTGGTCTTGGGACTTCAGGAGTTCGGCCGGTCCATAATGCTTTTCATGTCCTCTCAGTCTTAGTGACAGGAAGCAGGAAGCCAGTGAGAAAGTTCTAATTACAAGCTAAGACGGCTGCCAAGAACGTAATCATCATTCGCAGCTTTTCACCACCTATTTATTTGCCAGCCATGCTCAATTACAAGAGTTTACATGTGTCAAAGGCAAGTTCATTTTTGGCAAGTGCTGGGAAAGTCTTCTTGTTTTGTCATTTTACTCAACAAATTGTAATGCCTGCAAAAGATTATGTTCACGAGTCATTGCACAGTAGTAAAAAGATCTAAAAGGCAGTAAATTAAAAAAGGTCAAAGTGGGGAGGGTGATACAGAACCAGGTTTAAAGGTACAATATGTCACTGTCAGTTTAAAACTAGTAGAATGCAATTGTTTTATATTAAAGACATCTATTTATTGTGTTGCAGAGACATGCTAGCCAGCTACTGTCAACACTACCCTTGTGTAATCTCATGTGACACCTCAAGTTAGTGATAGTCAACCATGTTGATGGGCAGGTTTTCACAGAATGAAACAGTTAAATGGGAGAGCTAGGGTTTGCTTTCAGACTCTTTGCTTCACTTGTGTTTCCATGCACACAGCTTACACTCAAAAAAATACATCTCACTGTTGATGGTTCTAAGGAATTCACTTTAGCTGGATTTGCTAAACAAATAAGTGTTTCTTTTTTTAGGTTTACTTTAGTCATTTGTTTTATTTTAACAAAATGCTGTGCACTCAAAATGTTTTTTTAGATTTACTTTAAAAAGCACCTGCATTAATCACCTGCATTTTACTCTAAAATATTCAACTGACTCAATTAAAAGCCACTGAGTTAATCATCCAAAATACAGTATTTCACTGAAATAATACAAATGACTCAAGTAAGAAAAAAAAATTGTAAATGTTGCTAAAGAGGATTCTCAATTGATTTTTATTGAGTCAGTTCAACAATTTAGAGTAAAACACAATTTTATTTATCAGTTTCTTAGGAGTTACTCACCACAATCATTTGATATAACTGTTTCAAGTAAATAAATAAAAAACAACTTTTGAGTGTACGATGTCGCCTTCCCCAGTCACCAACATCAGGCAATGCTAAGGAGTGAAGACTGTTCCTGCAGAAGGTGCTGGTTGTGTTGCCTTTCTAGCAGATTTTCATGCACTGTTTTGGTATGGTAGACATGAACACTGATATCCATGTACTATGAAAATTAAAGAACCAAGTGCTTAGAAACAAATGTAGCACCGTTAACCTAACTGAAATTACTAAAATGTAGCATCTACCCCTTACTCGATTATCCCGAGCTTCTGGCTTAATTAAAATCAGTTCAAGTGTCTTCTCCTTTTGCTCCTGACAATTTTTTAATGAATTAAAAACATTTTTCCTTTACTTTTTAGGCACTAATGCCTTTATAACCAACACATCTCTATGCAACATCCCCATGCAACTTACCTTTCCAGGTGAGCAGTCAGTGCCATCTGCCCACGGCATGTGGTGGGTCCTGCACCCCCGCTGGGCACCCTCTGGACTTGTGCACCATAGTCGTCGGCACTGAGTCTGAACACACACACGCGCGTACATTAAATGTCAATGCTGAGATTTAAAACGAAACAACAAAAAATCACAGACAAGAACAAGCTAGGGTTCATGGCATGTCATGTTTAATGACCTCACTGTAAACAACTCCATTAATATATAGCATGGACTCCAATTTAGCACAATCTATCAAACAACATGCCGCCATATGCTAAATTTGCTGCATCAGTCGTCACACTTTTCGTTTCTAAGCCTGTATGACCTTTCAGACTAGATGGAAACATTGGACCAAAAAAAAAATTATATTGTCTTCATATTGTGAAGACATTTCTGTATTATTAATGTAAATATTCAGAAAGGATAGTTGAATGTGTCCTCCTCATATTTAGGTTTTGTTATGGAATTTAGGGGCCATCATGTTGGACAGATATTATGTATTCACTGAACAAGAGTTTGTCTTAAACACACATTAAAACTGCTTTTGCTTTGCTTGTGTGTCACAAAGGACTATGAACATGTCGTAAAATAAAGGGCGTGAGTCAGCTGAGAACCTTTGCAGCACTTAATCATAACTCCCTCAGCTTCCCTCTGAGACCCCCATGTGTAACGTGACAGTTCAGATTTGCACACTGACTCCACTTACCATATAAGGGCACACCTGCGTTCCCGGCCCAAATATCAATTCACACTGTTTATTGACATTGTATATCCGCCCAGGCAGCTGCTGCGAGAGAGTGTACGGTCTAGAAACGGGTTCGTCAAGCAAGCACTCACCATATCCTGTGCTATTAAGAAATAAATATAAAATGACTTAAAGAAAAAAGAGAAAAACAAGAGAAACAAACAGACAGAAAACACACTCAGTACAGCTGGAGTGGTTATTTTCTGCACATATACATCTTGAAAGACTTCTTACGTTCAACTAGCTATGTGTAGTAAGTGGTGGGGATCTCAGGAACACAAGGATGCAGGGGGACTAGTATGCATCTACTATGAGGTATGGAATCAGATATTATCCTTTAACTCCTACAGCAGGAGCTCTCTGGTCTTTCTCAGTGTGCAGGAGAGACAAGACTAGAGGGTGCAACAGAATTGATGTTGTTGCTACAAGTGCACAGACTGCACTGCGTGTGTGTTTTTGGAAATCTGTACAGTTGTTAAAGAATATATGGCAAGGGTTTAGATCATTTTTGCTAAGTTTTAATACATTCTACAAGTTCTATTCCCCATGCATGTTTGGAACAATGATGAAGAAATACAGTGTGACATACTCAAGGAACTCTGTGATGTACTTCCTGCTACACTTGGACCACATCCAAGGGTTTGTGTTGTAATTAAGTGTGGGAGCCATCACATGTTGCTGAATCTTAACTCCATCCTCCTTACACTTGTTACTGTCATCGTGAGGCATATTGAACCTAGCAGAAAAGAGAACAAACATGTTCAGGTCTCATAAAATGATGTTAAGAAGAGAAGTTTGGAGTGCTGAGTTTCCCTTTTTTTTTTTTTGGATCCTTTTTCAATAATCCCATTAGTCGGACTTCCACAGCTCTGCAAAACTATTGCCTTCACATCACAGTAAAAATGGGTTTTACTGTCATCGTAGCCTGGTTGTTGCTTTTTGCCAGGACTTTAAAGTTCTGATATGTTTAATGTTTTAAAGTGTTTCTTAAAGCAACACTGTTTTCTTTTTTTCTTTTTTTACTGTGTTTCATTTTTTCAGCCACATGTTTTAAATCTAAACCGCAATTCTATATTTCCACTGTAACTGTGTTATTGGCTTTGGGAAACTCATTCAAGGGTGCCATACAAAATAATGCATAGCATTTGTATTGCCTGCCCGTGGGGAGGCTGGATCAAAACCAGCAAGATATTAAATTATATGAAAGTTGAGAAGAGAATAAGAGAAGCATTCAAGCTCCTGCAGGGTAAACAAATGTGATCCAAGTCGATGGTGGACAGGTACGGCATCACGCTGCTTGTTGCTAAGCTGTCCACCTGACAGGTACCATACAACACTGAGCTTTGATGCTAATCAGTCATCGAGTACGTTGTCCCAGCCTGATGCGGATAAACATGGAACCCAATAATCCCACTGTTGTTTAGTGGCAAAAAAGAGCACTTGTTTGAGATGAGGACTGTTAAGGTCTGTAACAGTCTCCACAGCAGAAGGCTTACTCAGGACTTTGGACAGTGGAGAGTTTGCTGAAGGGCAAAGGAAACCATGAAGTGATTTAAATTCAATTCTGAGAATCCAGGTTACAAACTGTTTTTCCTCTCAAAATGAAAGGCAGGGATACATTTTAGGAGGGTGGATAAGAAGACACACAAAATTATGATAAAATATTGAGAGAAAAAAATGCGTGTGTGCTCTCTTTTATCCAGATATGCAGCATTTCTGGTATCAGCTAGTAAAGCATGTAGAAAGCATTCAAAAGCTCTGCTAACATGTAACTGGAGACAAAGCTCAGTATTTATGACTGATGAAAAGAAAAGAAAAAAAATCAGTAGATGTTTGCTTCACTTACACATGTCCAAGTTCATGGGCAATGGTGAATGCAGTACTGAGTCCATTGTCCTCGCTGATGCTGCAGCTCCTATAGGGATCACACACTGTCCCCAACTCTGCAAGTCCTGAGTAACAAGAAGCTCAGTTCAGTTTTACTATTTATTTAATGCACATTTCTACTATACTTGTTGCCTTTGCATCAGTCTGTTAAAAAATAAATCTGCACTTACCTAAGGTGTCACACTTATCCCTCGCTCTACAGATGTCCTGCCTGTGGTGAATATAAAGATCATTGATCATGGTCATTGTTAGTCTGCATTCGTCAGGATCACATTTGAGCCTTTGACCAACTGCTCTCTTTTTTCATATGTGGTTTGTGGAATATTTGGATCTTAAAAAGACTTAAAATCCCATTTAAAGGGAAAACTAAAATCTCTACAGTTCCTCCTGCACCTGGTGATTAGGATGGCAGTGTCGTGATGGGAGTGGTGGTTATCATCCAAGACGTTCTGGCTCTGCTGCCAGATGCAGAAGTTCTTTAAAGTGGTCTGTGCATTAAATGAAATGACTGGACCATCCTGAGAAGCATACAGAAAAGACTAATAAATGACAGGAACATGCACCACGCGCTGGTGTTGAAACAAATTCAGTATTCTTACCAGCTCATTGTTTATTATAACTAACTTTACAATCACAATGTTAATCAGGTTGCCAATGCTGGGGTCCTTGTATATGGAAGACACCTGGAAAAAAAGAAACAAACAAAAACTGACCTCAAACATCAAAATAAAGACAAAGTGAATGTTTAAATTAAGTTGAGCTAGCTTGGATGTGACACCTTATATTTAGTGATAACGGTGCTATGGGCCTGCTTTCTTGTAGTTTCAAGCAAGTGCCAGTAAATTTGGTTGATTGGAGGATCAGCTTGATAACAGTCTGAGCCCCTGTAGAGGAGTCAGTCTTTGCCAAGACCAGAATATAGGTCATCTCTGCTCCCCCCGAGGACTGTTGGCCCGAGGCGCAGGCGGAAACTGGTGTTTGAAATTGCAGAGAGTATGCGGCCTATGTGACATAGCTGAGCCTATTTTTTTAACATTCATCAAAGCTGTCAGACTCTCCCTCAAGCTGCCCTCTCTTCCCCCTAACCGTTTGAAAAAGCTGTTTACCCCTGCCCTAGGGTGCCCTTTTACCTCCCTCAGCTCCCCTCCAAGGGCTGACTGACTTGCAGTACAAACAGCAAAGCAGAACACGTGTATACATTTAGTGCATCAGTGTGAGCAAAGATGTTCTACTCTCTGCCCATGTGTGCGCATGAATAATGGCATATTCACACCCTCCATTTCTCACCAACTAAACATACAGAGCAGAACTTACTATAGACATTAATGTGAGTATGTAGTGCTGTAGGTTGCTGCCGTGATGCTCCACCATTTTGCTATCGGCCACCAGCATAACTTCAACAAAGCGCGGGTAGGAGAGGAAGCGCTTTGATCTCCTGTGAGGTCCTGAGTCACCGCTGCTATCATTTGACGGTCTAGCGCTAGCACTGCCACGCTGCGATCTGAGCAAAGCATTGCTGGCCAGGCCTGCACTCAGTGACTCCAGGTCACCAAATATACCAGTGCTGACTGCTGGGACCGCTTTGGCCACAGTGGTGACCCCAGCTGCTGGCCTTCTCTTCACCTTGTGCCTCTTATGTCTGTGTTTGTGTCCTAGAAAGAGAAGCCAGAAGAAATTGAGCAAATGTAAATATACGAGGAGGCCGGCTTAAGAAGACAAATAAGAGGCTCAAATAAGACAAGGAGTAAGTCATTCTTTGCCAAGAAGATGTGTTTGCCATTAAGCTGAAGTGTTTAACTTTTAAATGAAGGAGATGCATGATGTGAGTTGCCTGTCTGGAAGTGAATATTGTTAACATAAGGCACTGGCTTGTTCATTTTTTTTTGTTTTGTTTTGTTTTTTGTTTATTGTTCTGAAAAGAGTGGGCTGACAAATGAACAGTGCCTGAAGTGCCCCTTTTCTCTCTCCCTCCACTTTCAGAAGAGGGAGGAAAAGAGGGCAAAGAGTTCAGGCAAGGTAAACCTGGAACCCAGCCACAGAAAGAATACACAAGTGGCTGTGCACACATCAAAGAAGGACAATCCAACAACTAGGCAGCTTTTTTTTTTTTAACACTGAGGAGATTTTATGTCTTTAGACAAAAACTGCTGGACTTCTGAGTCTTTTTTTCCCCCCACAGATCATCCTTACTAGCACATTAACAATCCATCACCATTTATGTGTGATGATTAATGAATGGTGGCAAAAGAACAATTTGCTTTACTTGAATATCCATAAGACAGAAATAGAGTCCATGTATCTTTTTTTACTTAACTGAAAGTATTTTGTAAAATATAATCTTAAAAGTCTTCCCCTGTGTTTAGAACATCTTTCCTTAAAAAAATGAAGTATGCTGGATTAGCTAGTAACAGCTTCTTTTTACTATGTCCCACTGGATGAACTAAAGGCTACCTCTGGATAGCCTTCATGCAAAAAATGGTTCTAAAGCATTCCAATAATTAATGCAGCAAACTTGCATTTCCTAAATATAGATATTTAGTGGTATTTGTCTGCACATCCAACATTTTAAAATGTAAACAAATACAAACTTAGAGTCATGTTGCAGCCCACAATGCAATTCACTCTATCCATGTAACCTTATAATTCCTGTTTCTTATAAAAATATGTTAACTACAATTAACACCATAAGGTCACACCTCCCAACACCCCTTCAACATCAAACTAATTTTTATGGTCGAGCTCATTGCTGGTGAAATGCAGCACAAAGAAATTCGAAAGCTTTTGGCATGTTTTTACACTAAATGACTAAATATTAAAATCAAATTTAGTCCTTGCTCATTCCCCCACCCCCAACCCCCGTTTTTTAACTGATTTTGATTAAGTCAAAGGAGCATTGTTTGTTTTTGTGTGTGTGTTGAGTCTCCATTCTCAGTTCAAAAAAAGAATGGTTCACAGATTCAATAGCACTTTGTGCAAGGTTGAATGAATCTTGTCCAAAATAGCTTTTAGTCTCATTTATGTTACTTCAGCCTAGGAAAAAAAACACATAAACAATCACTTAAATAGAGAGAGAGCAAACATCTTCAGGACAATCTACGGTACACAAAGATAAATGAGTTCCATATTTATTGCTTTTAGTTTTGATTGTTTTACTGTTTCAAGTTGGCATCACTTTGCTATGTAAAAATTTACACTACATCTTCATGGAAGTAGGTCTACCAACTTTCTTATCAAAGGAGCAGAGGAAGTACAAGAGTCAACAGGAAGTTCAGTCAGTAAACTGAGATGGGATGATACGAGGGTGAGCTTCCAAATGATTCTTCTTGTGTGAGAGTTGGAAAACGTCCTCATCACTGTGCTGTAGCTGTGGGCACTGCGCTGTGCAGGCTATGACACGATATCTGACCCAGGATAGTTCCATTCTATTCTTTTCATCTTGGCATTACATCTCTGACTGTAGCCTATGTATGCCAGAATATGTTTAATTATTATTTTATTCATAAATAGAACTGAACCAATTGAATGGTTAAAAATATTGTAATATTTAATCAATTACACTTTTAGATTTTAAGATTTCATGGAGGTTTTTACCCTGCCAATTTTCTTTTGGGTGGGTGCGGGGTGGGGTGGGGACTGCCTCCAAAGCAGTCTGCTTGTTAAGTCTGATGTCATTAGTCATTTCTGGGTCCAAAGACTTCATCGGTTCTTAAAATCAAACCAACACTGAAGCACCACTGAGAGTTACAAACAGTCCATATTCTTCCAGCTCCAATAAAATGATCAGTGTGGTTGTTCTCCCAGGTCTTAAAGTAAAGTTTAACATCCAGGCATTCATTAAAAAAAAAAAGAGGATTTAAAAGGTTTAGTGAAGTTAGAAGTTAGCAGGAAGTCAGCTTGCTAGTTTCCTAAAGATGATGCACCCTGTTCTGATTTAAGTATCTCTAGAAATTGAAAACTTACAGCTCATGAGCTCATCAACAGCTCAGCCATTACTCTGGATTAAATAGTGACATTTGGAGGGCTAGTGAAGTTGGACTACCTGACATATAATGATGAGCTGCGCAGTGGCTAGCAACATACCGATGGTCAGACTAATATAAACACATTAGCACAGGGAAGATGAAAGATGAGGGTTAAATTTTTCCTCAGTATAAATGTATGTTGAGGGTCCAAATACCCTAATTTGGCTGAAAAAAGACACCAAAAACAGATCAAACGTCAGCTAAGAAAGGCTCTGAGACGATCCCAACCAGAACACAAGGTTAGTCATTAACATGTTCCTGCATGGTTTGGATTACTCGCTATGGAAAAGGTGTGATCCTAAGCTTAACACTGAAATCTTAGACAGCCTGAGAGAGATTCTCTTCTGAAGTGTTCAGATATTTCGTGTGAGCCCATGTCACCAAACTTGTGACTTGTGGATTTCAGAATCAGTACTCCCATACGAATGTGTTCTGGTGTCCTTCACGCCCATACAAGTTTCTCTCCTCTCCTCTGCTCGCCGTTTCACAACGTGTACGTGTTTATGTGTGTGCACCATCGTGCGCCCAAGTCCCTGCCCAGAGAAGGACCAAAGCATTACTCAAACTGACAACTAGTGCATTGTTCTAAGTGCCATAGAAGTTTCCGAACTAGTATTCATTTGCCAATACAGCTCCAACCCCCTGACAAGCACAGGAGGGCAGGTTTTCACCCATCTTTGCAGTCAGAGAGACCTCTTCACTCCACAAAAACAATATGGTTATGGAAAAAAGAAAACAAGAAAAAAAATAACCAAACTAAACTGGAAAAAGAGAAGGTGGCAGGGAGAGGGGGCACCCCCCCCAATTCAAAAGTTGTGTTTGCATTAACCAGATAAGCAGCATATCATCCTACAAGACCATGGCACAATTACTGTAATAGCTCAGTAAGCTCACTTACTATTGTATAATTGGTTCCTGTTACAGCTGATAGTAGAGACTTTAGAGGAGGGTGATTACATCTGTGCAAACCAATTTAAAGGTCCCGTGTACATACAGACACACATATGACAAACTGTCTAATCAACACTGTCCCATGTGCAATGCCCCACTAAAGCACTGAGATGTGCATTAACCAATCAAATACACCCTGTTTTACACTGGGAGGTCCATCCTCAGCAGCAGAAGCATGCTGTTTTGATAGAAAGAGGACACTGGGTAAAGGTTTACTAAAGCAGATATTTAGGTCAGCTGACTGGTCAGAGCAAGCATCTCAGTGTCAAGGTCTGGATCTGGTTTTAGGTACAGAGCTGTGCAGTGTGTGTTTTTGTTTGCAAATGCATCAACAAAGGTTTGTGTGTTTGCGTTGCCAATGTGTGTTTATATTTGTAAAGGACCTATCTGTCTTAATGGCATACATGCATACTCATCATATAATGTACCATACCTGAAGTGTCACAAGCTGATGTCTCCTCAGTTTTCTGTTTCTTGGGTGCAACTTTTCCTGTACACAATATGAGGTTTTGTGTGTTCCTCTTCATAGTGTTCTCCTTGATAGCTGTGAAGGGGCTCCACAAAATACTCCCCTTCTGGAGACCTGAAAGTGCCAAGCTGGGGAATGGAAGAGACACATAGCAGTTAGTCTACATCTGTCTATATTCTGTAAGTGCTTATAAAACCAAGCAGAGTTTATACCTCACACATCTTTTAGTATTAAGCACAGTACAGGTCTCATACCACACTAATGCACTGCAGTTTGTACTTTATGTAAGAATGTCAAAATAAGCAAAGCAAAGATATAAAAGCTTTCACTGGTTAAAAACGTGAATTTGCATGCATGTTATAAGGGAGGAAAAGGTCTAATAGTGGGACCTGTGATGTCTATCAGGAAAACTCTAAAAGACTATGTTCTTGGCAAGTGTGCTAAAAGCACTATATGTGTTTAACATGGCACGTTTAGCATGAGTGGTTAACTTGGAGGTCTACGATGTGCCAGATAAGGTTTATGCACAGCTAAGCACACATGTGGAGAACCATCATGTAAGTTTTGGGGGCATATGATAAAGTTTGGTATAATCTATGCTTAGCACATGTTTATAATCCCAGATAATCAATGGCAAAAAAAATTATTATTAGAAAAAATAAATGATTTGGCTATGTGTACAAATATTTGATGCTTTTTTCCCCCTATTACTATGCAAGGGCCTGCACTTTGATTGACCTGGGGAGCTGGCAAAACAAAAGAGAATCTCACTACAATAAGTTATTTAGAATGTACAGGACCAAACTTCAATGAAAGGCAGCACTGCCTGTTTTACAATGGAGGCTGTGGATAAATATTAATATATGCTCCATAAATGTCAGCTCAACTCCCCAAAGCTCCCTGCAGAGTAGAGGATTCAAAGCATTTTATGTTTGATTCGCCATTTGGGGAAAAGAGCAGACCCATTACTCTTATCTGTCACCACGCTGTGGTTCCTACGGATAACTCTCTTTCTGCTCCCGCTTTAGGAAGCCTGGGAGCTGGACCAACTCCTCATGACGTCAGTACCACCCGTACTCCCGCTGAACTCGCGTGCGTAAAGACGTTACCGACTACCGGTGGACCAGAAAGAGACACGAATGTGGAGTATTCATTAAACCTGAGTGCAGGCAGCCGGATCTGGGCTCCTTGCAAGACACAACAGAGGTTCTCTGTTACTCATCAGTTATTTAGTTTCTGGATGCGCCCCACAAGACGAACCTGCAACGAATACATTTTTGAACAATTCTCAAAGTTACTTGTTTTCATTTCTTTCTTCTTCTTTTTTTCTTCTTTTTTTTTTTTTTTTTTGCTGTTGAAGCAGGCACAGCTTCACTGAAATGTCTCCAAAAACTCGTCCGTTATTTTTTTTTATGCCCTGCAAGGTCGATGTGCCATTGTACATGGTTGCTATAAATGTTTAATTGGCTGCATTGCAAGCAAGTTGCGCGCTATTTTTTAAAGTTAGCAGTGAGAGAGCTTAAGTCTCTTATAAGGACGTAAACACCCATGGTGCAAAAGTAAAGTCATCATAAAATCATCACGCGTACGACGCGTCTAACTCACCAGTCCGGAGCACAGACTGATGACTGCGGCGTGCTCTGCATGTGCATTTACATGTCCTTTGTAAAAGCAGTGCCTTAACTCCGTGTCCTCCTCCTCCTCCTCCTCCTCTCCCTCCTCATCTGCTGCAAAATCCGTTACGTTATCTCCTCGGGCTACTCCAAGTATTGTCACAGTGTAGAGAGGTGCTATAAATCCCGAATCCAGCGTCAGGTTGAGGTGATAGTTTTGCCCGAAAGCAGATATCCTGTAGTGGATATTCGGCGAGGCCCAGTGATCCGTGGTATTGGCGGTGCCCTCGTCCAAACTTCGCCTTTTCCTCTTGAAGTGCACACTGGTTGGAAACTTGTCACCGGCTTCATTCACTCGCACCGGTGTTACAATCTCATAAGCGCCGATCTCCTCTTTGACTGTGAAATAAAGGCAGAAGAATATCAGCGCAGTTGTAATTGTTCAGAAAAAGAGTCCGGTTACATTATAGATCAATGGATGACGGTGTTTTGAGGGTTATTAATCTATCAAAGTTTTCTTTCTTGAAAAATCTGTTGCTTTACAATAATGGCAGAAATGGTAGTCAGTGAACTTCGGGCATCTAAACGCTCTAAGTCATTTGCTTGACTGATTTCAAAACTCATTCATTCTCTGCCTCCAGTGTTAGAAAAGAGTTGCATGAGAGGATAAGAAAAATTGCGGTGGGTTGTCACAACAAAATACTTTACCTGTGCTTGAATTCAAAAGCAATCTCCCCGTTGATGCGACTACATTCAAGAAATCAGGGAATAGTAGGAACCCCAAGCCCCAGAAGAGCACATGCATGATTGTCCACGTTCAGAGGAGAGAGGCAGCCTGTATTCCCTTAGTTGTACTGTATTCCTACGGTAACTCCGGGCTTTCCGCCTCCGGTCCGCCTGCCACATCCAATTTTATTATCCTTGACTCTTGAGTTGATGGTCTCTGGCCGATGAAGTACACTGCTGGGACGTGAGCGCGTCGCGGATTCCCTGACAAACATGCATACTGCAGAGAGGAGTGGGCTGCTCCAACAGTCAACTGCGATGAGCTCCGCTTGCCCGTGAACCAGCTCTCTCCCCGACTAGGGGCGGGATCAGTCTAATATAATATTATTAGTTGGGTTGTTTGAATCTATATCCCCTATGCTCTGGACAGCTCCCCAACTTATTTTATATAATGTGTAGATAATGCATGTGTGATCCAGCTGTAAGTTTGCATTGTGACACAAAGTGACATCCATACTTTTATTGTCGAGTTAATCACGTTTCAGAGGGGTGGACAGATGCACAGCAGATCTGTGACTATGGGAGTGAGGTGGGGCCCATATAGGAAATGCCTGCCCTGGGGGCAAATGAGATAATCTTGGCTGTATACTTAGAAGTTCACTGGATCACAGAGTGACAAAATTCAAACTGGCAACCAGTGTGGCCATATACAGGCATAGTTTGAGGTCTTAAGTAGGTGGTAGGGATAGTGGTGATGGTTTTATGAGCTAACAGGCTTAGAACAATGCAACAGGCTTTATGGAAACCTTTGTAGGTTCCTTTGTTATGTGGAGGTTCAACAGGTGCCCCATTCATCACATATGCACATACACAAAGCCACAGATGGAATTATTGTTCTGCAAAGTTTTCTGATATTTATTTTAAATGGGAAAATCAGTTAATATGAGCTCATTTGAGACTTTTAAAAATGGTCAAAGCTTACTAATATCAGTATCAATATCAGCTTATTCTGTCAGGATTTAATGTCCACCATATGGATGATGTCATCTCTCAGATCAGTAGAGTCATATCCTTTAAAACCAGACTTTTCCATACAACAGAGATTATGGATTTCTATAGAAGGAAAAACACAGGTGCAACTGATACGTTTAACTGTGCCTTTATTCTAGTTGGGTGTCCCAGTATATCAGCAACCTGGAACCTGGACTGAACGCATGTCATTCTAATGCAGATATTAAATAATGTAATTTTTTTTTGTTATGAGTGCAATTTGACTTCTTTTTTTTAATCATTTGTTTCAAGCTAAAAAAAAAACAGAATACGAGCAATACAGGATAACATGATCTTCTGGATATACAACAAAAGTATCAGACTAGTAGTGTGGGTGTGCAGGTGTGCCCATGCTAAAAACTGATTATAACTCTATTGTTGTTTATCTATTGCTATGTTTAGGCTGAACTTGCTGCTTTGTGTCAGTTCATATCACAGATAAAAGGACGCAAAGTGCGTACTTGTCGTCTTGCTCTTAATCGTTGTCTGTGTTTACCTCTGTGCTGCACACAGATTCTGCAGTAGTTTTGTTTTGACCGTAAAATGTCTGGGCAGCACAAGAAAGGGGAGCATGTTCTCCAACGTTTATGCCCTTCGGCTTCTGTGTCCAGACGAGGACCGGCCCACACTCCTGGTCCTGCCTGTTGTCTGCGCTTATGCACTGAATGACAGTTCAGAGTACCCACCCTCTTTGGAGTCTCTGGGCGGGGTGCTCGAGGGTGCTCCATCCGGTGACTCCATCGTCCTGCTGGGAGACTTAAATGCTCACGTGGGCAATAACAGTGAGATCTGGAGGGGCGTGAATGGGAGGAACGGCCTGCCCGATCTGAACCCAAACCTAAACATGTCATGAGGGTGCGCTGGGAACGCCTGGCAAAAGCCCCAGTCCGCGAGATCTTCAACTCCCAACTCTGGTAGAACTTCGACAGCATTCCAAGGGAGGTTGAGGACATTGAGTCCAAATGGACCGTGTTCCGCACCTCCACTGTTGAGGCTGCTGCTCAGAGCTGTGGCTGCAAGGTGGTTGGTGCCTGTCGTAGTGGTAACCCCCAAACCAGATGGTGGTCACTGGAGGTGAAGGGAGCCATCAAGCTGAAGAAGGAGTCTTATCAGGCTTAGTTAGCCTGTGGGACTCCAGAGGCAGCTGACGGGTACCATCAGGCCAAGCGGAACGTGGCTCGGGCAGTGGCCGAAGCAAAAACTTGGGTGTGGGAGGAGTTCAGTGTGGCCATGGAAAAAGACTTTCGGATGGCATCAAAGCGATTCTGGCAAACCGTCAGCCGACTCAGCAGGGAAAAGCGGTGCTCTAATCACACGGTTTATAGTGCAGGTGGAGTGCTGCTGACTTCAACTGAGGCTTTAGTCAAGCTGTGGAAGGAATACTTCGAGGACCTCCTTAATCCCAATGACGCGCTTTCTATAGTGGAAGCAGAGTCTGGGGACAGAGAGGATGACACTCCTCAGCCTCCCCAGTAAGGTCTATGCCAGGGTGCTGAAAAGGAGGGTCTGTCCATTAGTCAAACCCCAGATTCAAGATGAACAATGCGTTTTTTTTCCTGGTCGTGGAACGCTGGACCAGTTCTTTGGCCTCTCAAGGATATTCAAGTGTGCATGGGAGTTTGCCCATCCAGTCTACATGTGCTTTGTGGACTTGGAGAAGGCATTCGACCACATCCCTCAGGTATCCTGTGGGAGGTCCTGCGGGTGTATGGGGTGCCTGGCCTGTTGTTGCAGGCCATTCAGTCCCTGTACAACCGCAGCGAGAGCTTAGTCCGTATAGTTGGCAATAAGTCAGACTCATTTCCTGTTGGTGTTGAACTTCACCAGGGCTGCCCTTTGTCACTGATTCTGTTCATAATTTTTATGGTCAGAATCTCGTCTCCTGCTCTTTGCAGATGATGTGGTCCTGTTGGCTTCATCAGTTGGTGGCCTCCAGCTCGCAGCCGAGTGTGGGTAGACCCAGGACAGGCTAGAGAGATTATAACTCTCGACTGGCCTGGGAACACCTTGGGGTCTCTCCGGATGAGCTGGTAGAGGTGGCTGGGGAGAGGGAAGTCCGGGTTTCTCTGGCTTAGGCTGCTGCAACCCAGCCCCGGATAAGAGGAAGAAAATGGATGGATGTGAGTACACAGTGAAAGCCAAATAACCATTTGCAATTTAAAGCATGGCCCATCCAGGCAAGATGCTTAACTGACAACAGTCAAATAACAGACTATTGTAAGCACAACCAGGCTGTCACATCAAAAAGACACAAACCACTGGCTCATACTGTCTATGCTAAAGGGTACACAAATGATTATTAGGCACTGTGAAAATCCAGAAGCCCATACAAATGAATAAATGAATGAATGATTCTGTTATTCATTCAATCAGTGAATGAATGAATGAATGAATATATTTAACATGTGGATGTACATAAATAGAATGGATATCTTTGTTATTATTTGTCTCTGTCTGTCTCATTTGTCACAGGAAGAAGAACACACAGCGTCCACAGCACAGTGATGTTTAGTCCTTAGCCAAAAAGTTTACTCAGACCCCAAAACTGCATCATGGTAATGATGCAAATGTCCAGACAGGATGTCATACAATGTCCACATACAAATCTAGTATTACTTTATACATTTATACACAAACTGTATTTTTTTAGACTTACCTTTTTCTTTCTGATGTCTAAGTTCTACCTGGATGGATGAATGTGATGACTCTCCAATTATATGTATATCTACTGTGTGACACTAATAACAGAGTACAAAGCATCATGGTAATGGTAACTACACAGCAACTGATTCATATATGCTTTCCCACTGTCTGACTTTGGGGTAGCTTACTATAAGTTGGTCTTAAAGTATTAATGAATGTTATAGTTAACACATTAAGTCATAGTGAATACAGATTTTGAGATGCAATGGGCCTGTTCTTAGACTTAGAGCTTAAAAAAACAAAAAAGCAAAAAAAACACTGTATATAAAAGGGAGCATGGTTTGCAAAGCTCTAGTTAAGAGCTATAACAATGTATTTCTATGCATAATATTAAATATATACATGTACATTAAGTGCATATTTTTTTTAAGAATAGTCTTGAAATCAGGTCAGTCATCACTGGGCATTACTACAGTGCATAATCTGGATTCTGACATGTACTCAGGTAGATTACTCCATTTAGATACTCATTTGATTGCAGGCATCTGTGCACGTTTCCCAGCCCACAGGGCCTTCTGTGGTGATAAACGTTTGCAGCTGGCACATGACTTCACAGCTCATTTGCTGTGTGCAATCAACACGCATTGCCTCGAAGGAGGCTACATGTAACATGGCTTTGCAGGTGCATAGCTGAAATTAAACACCTCATATAGAATGCCTGTGCTGTTCAAAAATACAAAACAAAGGCTGTGAGGTAGACAGAAGAAGAGCAGAGAAAACGTTTACGTTATTGCGCTGATTTCATACGTGCCTGTGGAATCCATTTGTTTTTTTAAACCGAAAACATCTTTTAAATAAACTCACACCTGCTTTTATAATCATGGCTTTTTTCTCTTCACAAAACCAACATTCTTGGCTAAACGGCAGTTGGCCACCCATTTGCACCAATACAGGCTAATTTTCTAGTATGATGGATGGTCCATCATGAACAAGTTTAGTATGATCATAGGGGCCAGTAAAATGTTAGCATTTGAGATCACTGGTTGTAATGACCCACTCTTGAGATTCCTAAGAATAGCTTATGTCATCACTTAAAAGAGCTCCCAAATCTCCTAACCCTTTCACTGGAGATGGAGAACTCTTGTTTTTGGAAAGTCATCCCAAATAACAACTCAGGGGCAGTTGTAGGTCACAAAACCCTTTAAATACAACCCTTTCATCTTCAAGTAGTGTCTTTTCCAAGAATTCTTTATGACATAGTTTTACAGCACACTGGATCACAGGTAAGTAATAACAGTTTGGGGGAAAATATGCTTAGGCAGCATGTTTATGTACAGCAAATACAACTTCAGAGGACTATTTATTCTTGTTGTTGCAGTTGCTGTATTGTTACAGATGCTATTCATTTGAAATAAATAATAATTATGTTTTTCAATGAATGGTCATTTGAGTCACTGAAGTCACTGCTGACACAGTGCTTGTGAAAATGGATTAAAAAGCTACTTCTCTACCTTAAATATCAGCATATGCTTAGCATCTTCGGTGGGCTGATCTTGATTCCCAACAAAGCAGTCACTACAGCTGTGGGTGTATGTGTATGTGTGTTCTCAATGAATGGTGGTCACTGAGGTCATCAGAGTCACCCTTCCTGATTTGTGTGCGGGCAGCATCATTCAGAAGAGCTATCAGCAGTGTAAACTTCACTTCCCCTCCAGATCAGATAAAAGGCTGATAGGAGGCGGAAAGCTTGAATGAAGTAGCCAAGACTGGCCTGGGATTTCAAAGAGATACACTTTAATTGTTTAGCTTTCAAAATGTCCTTTTACTTAATCTAACCCTCAGCCCCCACCCAATAGAGTTTCCAGGCCCAGTGATCTTAACTTTTTTCTTTCTTTTTTTTTTACAAGGCAATTTCTTTGTGTAGTGTAGTAAGTCTGAAAAAGACTGAGTACTGTATTTAATAATGTACAAACTGCAGCTATGGTGACGTTTCCCTTTTAGTATCCTTTCGGTTCTGTGCAAACACCTTACCTCACTTAGAAGGTGATATTCTGTTAAGTTTGAATCAATATCAGAGACAAAGTTAACACAGTTCTTCCTGACATGGAAAATAATTTGTGCTCTAAATTTATTGGAAATGATTCCAGTAGCTGTTGAGTCATATAGTTTATATGAAACTGCATGTGATGCTAAATTCATGGTCCTGCATTGGTGCCTGTTTACTAAGGTTTTTAGCTACATCGAAAAAAGAATTGTTGGTTTTTGAAGTCCCATGCTGAAATCTTGAAATGAGGATTGGTTCCAGTAAAATGGATGTGACTGTGAAATGGCAAGGTCACTGACTAATGACCTGATTGACAGCTTGTTAGCCAAAGGTGTGCGGTTTCATGTACAGATAATCCTCCAGTTTGAAACATGGCAGCACGGTGGCACGGTGGTTAGTGAGAAGGCCCTGGGTTTGAACCCACCATCTGGCCGGGGCCTTTCTGGGTTCTCTCTGTGTGCTCTGACTTCCTCCCACAGTCCAAAGACATGCTATTAATGAGGTTAGGTTAATTGGTGATCTCATCGGTGTGACTGTGAGTATGATGAGTATGAGTATGGTTGTCTGTCTCTCTGTGTGTTAGTTCTGTGACAAGCTGGTGACCTGTCCAGGGTGTACCCCGCCTCTCACTCTATGGCAGCTGGGATAGGCTCCAGCAACCATGAATTGGAGGAGTGGAAGAAAATGGATGGATGGTATGACCAGGATTTATAAAAGACACTTAATTTTTTATTCAATATGACCCAAACTGAGTGACTGAGCCCATAAACTTAGCAGGAAAGCATTACAGAGGTCAATGCAGAAAACAGTTTTTGCATAGACTGTAAAGACCGGAAGCTGCAGCTATCACCTTGAGATGGAATGCAGGTTTAAGGGTCTTCTGCACTGGCTTTATTTTTCTGACCCAGAAGCTACATTCATGCTTTTCTGTGTATGAAATCAACCAATGCATAGCAGAGGCTAAAGAGATGCATTTCCAAAAAAGAGTAACCTACATAACCAGATGATTTATGGATTTTCTATACACAGCCCCCTGGTGACAGTACATAGGTATAACATAACAAGCTCAGCAGAGCTCCTACTGACTACGTAATGCATAACCATGCTGGAAGCTTGAAAGAAAATACCAGGGCATCACCAAACCTTCCTCTCAACAATATGGCTGTCCATACAAGTCTTCATGGGAATTCATCCTATAGTTGCTGAGATTCAAAAACAGCCCAATGGGCAAACATTGCAATCCATAAAGCCAATGCTTCTACCTGAGCCCAACAAGATACAAAATACATACTGCCACATGTCTTGCTGAGTATTTTGTGATTCCACTGGAAGTGTCAGTTTGTGTCTCTGATTTCTAGAATGCCAAATCTTTTCAAATAAGTACCTCAGGGGCAGCATTTGTTGGAAGTGGAAACATTGTATGCTGACCAGGATTATTTTGTTGCATAATTTTGAGGAGATTCCCTTTTCTGTGGTCTGTTCATAATATGTGTCAGTATAATACATAGGCCACAAAGCAGATATATCCCTAGGAGAAAAAGTATGGTTTCTGTGGCTGCACACTTACTACATCATTCAGCTTGGGACCACTTGGACTTCCAACAGTACACTGGTAAATAACCAGACACAGAGACACATGGCCTCCTAAGACCTGCAGGCAAAGATGGACAACCACACTCAAACACAAATGGATGCACATGTCGAAGCTAATTCGCATGCTCTTACTCTTTAACTAGCAAAGCAGACAGCAGGCGCTGAGAGTTTTAGCAGGGAGGAATGGAGGGAGGGGAGGGAGGGTGATCCTGTAAATGGGCTTTTTAGGATAGTCTTAGGTAAGTTTATGTTGGGTGAGAGCTTGAGCAAAAACATTGTTCAACATCTGAAGTGCAATTAAGGCTTTGGTGGAGCTTTCACAGACCACAAGATAGAGGTCTGGATTCTGCCCAAGTTGTACAGCAGCTGTCAGCAGGTCCCTCCAAAATCTGAATGCTTCCCAGATTCTCTGGCTCTCTGTGGAATGGCAACAATAGACTTCATGCCAGAGACCAAATTAATCACTCCACAGATTCAAGAGAGGAGGGGGACAGTCATCAGAGGTGTAGTGCAGCACAGCTTGTGTACCCCTGTGACAGAAGGTACTACATTCACACAGTAGGGGATCCAAACTCTGTGGTCCTCTAAAGTCCAAAATGCTTTCTTTCATGAACTCTTTGGTTTACAGAGGAGTGGGCAAACAGAGCCACTCTCCCTTCACTAGACCTTTGTAGGAGGTGATGCGTTCTTTCATACCAATATTATGAAGAAAGAAGAAAGAAAAACACCTGTGCTGTGCAAAAAGAACATCAGTCCTACAACTTTATAAACCACAGTTTGCCAATAAGCATGTAGTCATAGACCGCCTTTGGGAACAATGTGCTTCAGATGAAACAAAAAGTAGAGGTGTTGTAGCCACAATAACAGCAGACATATTTGCCATGATGGAAAAAGACACCTTATCAGGAGAAGAATCTCATTCCAACTGTGAATCCTGGTGGTGGAACAGTTTTGGTTTGGGGTTGTTTTGCTGCCTCGGGAACTGGGCAGCTTGCCGTCACTGATTCAACTATGAGATCTGCATCATATCAGAGTTAAGATGAGGGTTGTCAAAAGAAGAAATCAATACTCAGATACTAATTGATACTAACTGATACTAATATTATGATATGTGAGGTGTTCCGGGCATGTCCTACTGGGAGAAGGCCCCGGCCCCAGATAATTGGAAGAAAATGGATGTATGGATTATGATCAGATTAGATACTCATTTGCTATATATAACAATACAATACTCCCTCAGTTGGCATGCAGCTTCACACAGCACCTGCAGACAGGCAGGCACACACCCCTCCTCTCACTAGCAGCTGAACACATGAACACAACAAACTCAGCGAAGCACCTTAAAAGCTGACACCCAGTCTTTATGAGGAATTTTGTGAGGCCAGTAAAGGTCCAGTTTTGATAACACCGAAGTACTAAACAGTGATCATAAAGGTTAACCTTGCCAGTTCACACACTAACGTTAGCTGTTTACTTATTAGCAATTACCTGTCAGCCATTATTAATAATAAAATGATAATGTCAGTGTGGGAGCCAGGGAGCAAACATTATCCTGCTCCTCTGTAATGTTAATAGACAGTGTTAATTTAACGGGATAACATTAATTGTTCCCAGATTGATTAACTACACAGAAGCAGCCTGCCTCATCAACTCCATTTGATCAGCAGCAAAAGCATTGTGTCAAGTCACCAGACGCACAGGAAATAAACAGGGCTGTAGATGAATACATAAGCACAAGTAATGCTCTAATCTTCATTTATTTTAAAAAGGCATGCCTATTAATTTTGTCATTAGTTTTGATATCTCCCCCTGTGGTTTAGGATGGCTGTGGCTCAGGTGGTACAGCAAGTCATCTACAAATCAGAAGGTCAGTGGAAGATAATGAATCCCGTGTTGCCCCTGATATCTAAAGGACACTAGTGAATCCACCTTTCATTTCATCACGAAGAAGAAATAGAGGATTACAATCAGTCACTTTTCATTGAGGTGCTGTTTGTCAGTGAGCCCTGTTCAGAGGGCGACTATATGTATGAAACTTGTAACGCTGTATTAAGAGGCACTGGTGCTGAAGCCTGTATGCACTGCACCACTGTCTGGGTTTGGGATATGTATGAGTTTAACTTTTTTTTTTTTTAACAAGCCACACATCAGTGTGCAGTAAGATCTATTTCCCCTCTGCTTCATCTACTTCTTTGTCATATTGGATATAGTTTAGTGTTCTGGGTCAAGGACTCTATTTTGTGCCTGTCAGAGCTTGTAGAATAGGTTGGCCTA
Organism: Pterophyllum scalare; assembly: GCA_024447675.2. Classification (NCBI taxonomy): domain Eukaryota; kingdom Metazoa; phylum Chordata; class Actinopteri; order Cichliformes; family Cichlidae; genus Pterophyllum; species Pterophyllum scalare. The sequence continues at coordinate 128,293 of JAMQGT020013859.1, forward strand.
GGTCCTGCTGGCAGGGCCACTGTATAAGTGGGTCATCTGGGACCTAGAGGAGCCAGCAAGTTCACTATAGCTGACAGGCACACAGCAGTGTGCACCAGTATGCAGCCAGATGTGAGGGGGAATGCTTTACCACAGGGACGATCTGCAGTATCACAAAGAAATTTAAAATAAAAAGGGTGGTGGTGGTGGTGGGGGGGGGGTCATCCTGACTCTGCTTCAGAAAGGTCTGACTGTTCATGTCTCAAGATCAGTCAGATGTTATGAGGGCTTTAATATGCATGAGTATTCTACAAGGAAGAACATTTAAAATATTTTTAGTTTCCTCTATTTGTGCAAAAATAAAAATTTCCTCAACTAGTCACCTGGAATGTTTCTATCACGAGTCCAGAAAGCCTAACAGAGGGTCTGTTTCACTTGTGCCTCAAACTAACCTTTCAGAAGCCACTTAGGATTAGATCTATTCGATAACAGAGAAATAATTTTTGTGCCAAATGAGATTTTATGAATCAATAATAATCGCATTGTGGATTTAACACAAAGAGGTGAATGGCACCAAGTAAAGGCTACAGTGGCTTTGACTGACAGCATGAAAGTCCTGTAGAAAGCAGAAAACATGTGTACACACTCGAGCGTACACACGCACACACACACACACACGTGCACGCTTGCGTCAGTTGCATTACACGATATAGTACACTATAGAAGTATAATTCAGTAGAAATCAACTCAAATTTTATTTTATACAGCATACAAATTATAAATGTGGGTGCAAGTTATACGTTTCAAAGACTTTCAATGTATTCTAATGACATTTAGTGTTTTTATGTGCAAAGAAAAAAAGACAGACCTGGTTGAGTTAAGATATTGATTCCAAGTCAAAAAAAGTAGTAAAAAATTATTTCTCACAGTATAGAGGAACCACAAAAACCTTGTTCTAAACCCTTTAAACAACCCAATATGGTGTATGCTACACTATAATTACAAAACCTAAAAACATGGTGAACAAAATGTACAAAGGCATTTGGTATAAACAACCATCCAGCAATGCAGCAGTTCATGTGCAAACTATGATGTGCACACTAAGGGAAGCAAGAAACAAGTAATTTGTTGTTAGCTTTGTCTCGGCTGCTCTTATTGACTCCAGATGCAGAAGCTCGTATGAATCACCTCTGTAATGATTTAGGCTTTTTTTAAAAAAAAAAAAAAAAAACAGGATGTAAAGCAGAATATTCATGGGATACATACACAAAACCTGGCCATCCTAAAAATTAAATTAGAGCAGTCACAGCAGGCTAATTTTGACCAAAAGGATTGAAAAACAAACCTGACTTGAATCTGAACAATCTCCATGGCCAAAGGGTGGTGGGTGTGATGTGGGCTTTCTTGTAATGTCATTAAAAGTTTTAAAAATATATATATATACAAATGTCTGTATGTATTATTGTATAAGCATGGACAATCATTTTAATTTTGACTCTACATCCACTGTTTGACTCCTGGTGGAATGAAGATCTGTGCCGAAAACACTGTTGTAACAAGAAAAGTGGGTCTTCCTTCAGAGCTCTGCCTATGCGCTGTACTTTTTTTTTTTTTCCCCCGTGTACATTTCTGTTTAGGCCTTCAGAGATACAGGTAATATTCCATTTCAGATGGCTAGGATTCCTTTAGATTAAATCCTAAGGAAATAGCCATTCCGGACAGATACAAAAGTAAGAGCATCAGTCTATGGAGGAAATTGGGCACAGCAGACAAGGGTGCTCTGTTGTGAGGTTGTGGGGGAGATTTAAGAAGTTATTGGTACACTACAAACACCACAGATTTCTACTGCAAAGCCTTTGGATTTTTACGAGGCTATTCTGTGGTCAATAGCCCTTTTTAAAAGCACTGTACTGACCGAGCTGACCGAAAAATAATTCCAATGTTATGACATGTTATGACAGCTTGGCTGTCCATGCAGTTCAAGTAAAATGTCCAGAATCTGCAAATGAAATCACTGGAGTTTCATACTTCATTGCTTCTTATTGCACTTGCCTCCAGATACACAGGGGAAGGTAAGCGATCCAAAAAGATCAGGTTTGCCCACACTTGCTCGGCTCTCCTCTTTGTCATGTTTTTTGCATTTACTCCTACCTGGGTCACCCTGAGGTTCAGCTTCAATACTATTTAAGCGCTGGCGTCTCACAGCTGAGGTCACATCATTACACATTATTTTGCAATTTGCTATCAGCGTATTTGAGCTTTATATTCGGTGTCACGTCTCTGGTCAAATATTACATGGAAGTTTCCTTTGAGTCAGTCTCGTTGTAAAATACTGCTTGTTTGTGTGGCTGGTTAAGATGGTCAGTGGTCTACTGAAAGTGTGATATGATCATTGCAAACGATCAATCACACGGCTCAACAGATTAATTAAAACACGTTAGACTTTTTAAAAAAAACTACAGAACTATATTTAAGCTCCCGGCACTCTATTATATGTGAATGCTTTATATGTTAAGAGAGGCAGAAAGCTGCACTGTTATTGGCTGCGTGGGTGGAGCAGGCCTCTGTTTTTGACATTAGACAGTACAAGTGTAACCATTTTCAGAAGGATTTCACAAATATCATCAAAACATTAGTACAGAACGGGGATGAAAGCTTAGACCAGACCAAAGAAACACACCACAGTCAGTTGATGGTGGTCAAATATGGGCTGGCTTTTAATCAGTGTGGAATAGCAAAGTCAAGCCACTGCACAGCTGGGATTTCACAGTGTTTCCCACAGAAAAAAAGCACAACTGAAATGCATTTTTAGCAAACAATGAAAAGTGAATTTGACCATATTCATGCGCAGCTCTGCTGACATGAACCAATTTACACACAATTTAATGTGAAACCATGTGAGAGGTAAGCCATTTAAGACCAAAGGACTTCCATAAATTTGTACACTTGGTGTTGACAGGGGCCAGTTCACAAGAAAATCACATTGGGAAGTAAAAGATGGAGATGCTTTTCCTGCCTCTGTTTGTCACAGAGTTGTTGTCCATAGTTGTACTGAACAACTATGGGTATTGTCAGCTAGAAAGACAACTGTCATTGGTAGAGTCTATCAGCTGTTGTTTATTACAGTTGGAAAAACTTTGTCCTAGAAAAGCATGCGTGGTAAAATCTGTGAGCAGGAAAACCAGATTTGTATTTTCCACAAATAAGTGCTCAGTGAGCACTTTTTCATTTGTTTCAACTGACTGGTTGATTACTGGAGTAGTTTTTCAGATCATACTATTATTGTAACAGAAGCTAAAACAACTGTGCAGCAAAAGCGTGCTCCTCCGTCCTTCTCATGCAGGTTTCTGCTCTCTCCACAGCTTGCTTGCAGTCTGTTGGACATCCTGCTGACACTATTTTAGCCCCTTTCACAAGGGTGTGCTGACCACAGCCTCTGCCTTTGTAGTTTGTATACTAAATGCACAGCAGAGAGGGATCCCTTTTGGACCCATGGTTTCCTGAAACAAGCCATCTGCAACTGCTCTGCTCTCTGTGCATGGCCTGAGGAAAGAAGACAGGCACAAACAAAGCGGATTCATATATGGTATTGCCCTCAACAAAGAATTCATTCTTTTTGTAGTCCTTACTTCAGATCATAAAAATACTTTTTTATGGCTTTTACTCATGGCAATTAGAATCTTTTTTGATGTTTGAAAAATCCTTTCACTCAATATGGTCAAGGTCATCTCTGAGTTTTCACTTTGTTCCTCTTTCATTACTTAGTTTTCTCTTTATTTCTCTGCATGGGCCCAATGCTCCATTTTTTTAGTATTGGAATGATGTTCCCTCATGGTATTAATAAAGCAGTAGAATGGAGAGCAGTAGCACTGGGGAAATGCGATTAGCGTTTGACCTCCTGGAATCAGCAGTTTCATATCTATAGTTATCAAATATTTCAGGAGCTTGCAGTCAGGATTCTGATGAGCTGCAGGAAAATGGCCAGTAAGCGGGCCCCTAACTCTTAGTGAACACACTCTGGGAAGTGATGAGTAAAGGAAAGATTGAAAAAATGGAAGGACAAGAAAGACAAGTCAAAGCATTGCCGAAAAAGGAGTAGTGGATTAGAAAGAAAGGGAATATTTGTGAGATTGGTGCCGTTTCTCTCCAGTCACTCCAAGATGGAACAGATATCATTCAGTAATGTTATGTGTTTGTTCCAGTGTGATGATCATTTTTGCTTGTGGTGGTGATGATCGCATATGCACTAAATAAAAGATAGAATTTGGAATCATAATAATGCATGCTGTCTACATTTACTTTGTTAAACGTTTGTGCAGCTATATATACATATATACATATATATATATATATATATATATACTATATATATATATATATATATATATATACATATACATATATATATATATATATATATACATATACACATATATATATATATACATATACATATATATAAATATATATACATATACATATATATATATATATATACATACACATATACATATATATATATATATCACACACACATATATATACATATATATATATATATATATATATATATATATATATATATATATATATATATATATATATATATATATATATATATATATATATATATATATATATATTCCATCTATAAAAAAACTTTAGCACCCATTAAAAAGGAGAAAACCATACTATGCTAATATTTGCCATAAGGTCAGATGCCCTTAGCCCAGTGTTTTGTCTTCTTTCTGTGAGGTTTTGTTTTTGTTATATTCTCTAGTTGTGTTTCTTAGTTTGCCTTACTGTTGAGGTTCTCAGTTTGTTATTGTTCTTGTATTCTGCTTTTCTAGTTATAGTTATTGTACTTCAGTCTAGTGTCCTGTGTCTTGGCCCTTTGTCTCGTGTTTTGTGTTTAGTTTCACGTCCCGTTGTTTTCCTGTGACTTGTGTTTATTGCGTATCCTTAAGTTTAGTTCTCCTTGAGTTTTCCCTTCGTGTTCCTCCCTTTTGTGTTGGATCTGTTTTCCTTCAGTGTGCTTGCCACCTCAGGTGTTGGTCTGTGTTTCTGTCTTCTTGTTATTGTCTTGTTATTGTGTGTGTGTGTGTGTGTGTGTATTTTGAGGTCTCAGTGTTATCTTATTTCATTATTGCGTTGTCATCAGTGTTTACCCTCATGCTGTGTGTGTTCTTTGTCAGTTTTTTTTTATCTAGTTGGTATTCCTAGTCTTAGCTTTGCCTCGTTAGTGTTTTGTATCAGAAAAGTCTGACATTAAACCTGTTTTCGAGTCCACATCCTGTCTCGTGAGTCCTGCTCTGGGGTCCTATCCTGCCTGCCACACAGCTAGAGCATCATCATCATCGCAAAGGATAGCAGACTCAGATAAAAATGAGATTAGATTTTTGCTATAACTAACAATAACGGGCTGGTGAATAACAACAAGACCTGAAAGGCAAGCTTAAATTAAAAATCCATTAAGACAGCTCGTCTGCTAACTGCTCAATGTAGGTAAAAAGCAGAATGACCACTGAATCCAACAGCCTCACCATTTAGTCAGAAAAAAAGAAACATAGCAGAAACTTGAGTCCAAAATTAGAAACCCTTTCATTTTGCATCTTGGGCTTAAATTGAGAATCACTTGAAGACCACAGCAACAAAAAAGATGACATGCAGTGAGTTTACAGCCAGATTCCTTCAGCACTATTGGAATTGGGAACTTCTTAAATAAAACCAGCACATAATTGTTTTATATTACAATAGTAGATGCATAAACGTGTCAGCACTTGCTCCACATTTGGTTTTACAAAATGTCACGGATGAGGTGCTGAGGACCCAAAGCAGAGGCAGAGGAATCGGTTTAGTGCACGGTTTTTATTTACAGTGACTAGGGCAGGTAGGTTTGGGGAGTAGAGGGAAAAAGGGGGAACTCCGGGAATGAAAGAGATGGTTAGGGCTCCGGGAGGGGGGTGGTGTGAAGAGCGGGTCGTTCGGTGGACGTTGGCAGGTGACGGGGCTGCAGGTTCCAGGTGGGCTTCCACTCGACCGGGGAGGAATTGGTTCTCAGTCAACGATCCAGCGACGGGTGGAAGCCAGCTGCCCGCTTAAGAAGAGCCGGACAACGAGTTGATCAGAAACAGGTGAGAACAGCTGATCGAGGAGGGAGGAGACACAAGCCAAAACCGCGCCCACCAACATACAGCCACACACAAGGGGGAGGAACAGGAGTAGGAAAAAAGGACATCACCGCCAGGGACCATGACACAAAAAGCCACGTTCAAAAATAATTTTTATAATAACAATGTCTTCCCCGGAGTCTTTGAAAGTGTGTTCTGCATCAGCATCAAGTACAAATGCTATACAAAGACCTGGTGAAGTTCTCCTAACTCTAAAGCTGCTGCTATCAGCTGATAACCCTGCAATGGTTGGTAATTCAAAGTTGAACAGAAAATTCTGAATTCCACAAAACTTCAACCCACACTGAGTAATGCAGCCACAGTTGGCTGCAGCGATTTCTCTCTCATCAGTGTTTGCAAACTTCACTCAGAACATCCCACAGAGCCCAAGTGGCTACATGAGGACTGGTCCATCAAATGAACAACAGATGAACCTAATTATATAATTTCCATCTCATTGGCTGAAAGCTTTTAACCTGGTTATTCCTTCAGTTTTGTTTTTATCTGATAGAGCAGTCCCTAAGCACCCTGCAGGGTAAAGGGCAGTTATGTGCCAGGCCAACTTCCCCTACTGAGATTACCAAGCTTTCCTCAGACATTAAGGCATCCCAAAAGAGTCACTTAAATGAGCTTTTACAGATTTATTCTGATGTTTTCATATTTACCCGTATAAGGGAAAACCTATATATCGCAGCACTGGTGTTGCCAAAGAACATGGTCTCATTACAGTTTGCCGATATTCATTTAAGGCTCTCTTTTTATGGATTTGTTTTCCCACACTTGTGATGAAATGACTCTGGGAAAATTCTTAGTGTGCTGAACATGAAAGCATGGCTTTATCAAACAGCCATGTGTTTTAGGTCTGTCTCTGTAATTGTTTCACTGCAGTTATCACACAATGTCCAGCAGGAATTTAGATTTTTCTTTTTTTGTCATTTTTACATGATGCATGTAAAAACACTATATTTGTCATTTCCAGTACCTCATCCTGCAAGTATGAGATTCAATCACTAACTCCAAATAAGAAAATAGGAGAGGATGAGTGCTACCAGATGAGGCTGCAGATTCATACTTGCGTTATTGCGGGTCGTAACACGATTTTCTGCATTTTCCGTATGGGCTCCATGTGGGGCTGAAGATACTGACATCAGCCTCCTTCTTTCAGCCTCTGGTTTCAATAAAAGTGTTGAAATGCACTCAGAATTTCCCTCTGAATCTGTGACATCTGTTTTAAAAGCTGTGATGAGCACAGTCATGCTCTGCACGCTTTAATGACATTAACAATACATAATATGTCATTCTCATTTACACCATTCAATAAACAGGAGAGATGACAAAGATGATTAAGGAGAAAAAACTACTGAACTCCTATTAAACCTTTTCACTAGAAACTATTGTATAAAAATGGGAACTGGATAAATGACAGATCATATAAAGGAGAGAAAATATGTGCATAGTTAAAGATATACAGTATAATATTCAGATTAATATTCACTATAGGCTAATACTCCGTAGACTCTGCTCTGCTGGATCTTCACAGTGTCTTTTTGCCAGGCTGTCATTTCCAGCCTTTTAATCAGTGTTTATATGAGAATGTGCCTGTCCCTGATAAGGGTTGGATGTAGTAGCCCAGGGGAGCAAGGACCGGCACCCTCCCATCCTGCTCGCTGAATGGAAATCAATCAGATTACATTTTCAAACATAATAACGTACCATATTACTATACAACCAAATCCTGTGGTCAGAGGAACTATGGATACTACTCGCCATATCTTTTCACAGGAGTCATCATCTGCTGCAACCCACCCCCACACCAAACACCAGCATCCCCAGCCTGCACACGCCCCCTTTTGCCTTTTGGCAGGAGTGACGGCCCTGCACTGCCGGTGAACAAATCGTTTCCAGCTCAGGTCACATTTGGGATGTTTAACCTGAGGAGGGGAGTCCAGATGTGCTCTACAAAAAAAAAAAAAAAAAAGCCTGTAAGCCTCTTTCTTTATGGGAATAACAATCTTCTTTGAAGAATACTGACGCAGTTTGGTTTTTTTTCCTCTTGAAGTGGTGTGCATATTATACGCAAAATAAATGACTGTTATCATTTCCTTGGTTTGGCAGCAGAAGCATCAAAATGTGCTCCAACTCCACTTTCCACCGCAGTCTAACCAGTGGGTGAAACACTGTTGCTCCATAAAATTTTTATCATCAAGTTTACCAATCGTATCTTTAAACGCTGTTAATTAGCCTTTGCGAGTGCCCCTTATCTCCTTAAACTAACTCTACCTAATGAGGAGGCACAAAATGTGATTAAAAAGAAAACAAAGTATTTTTTTCCTGTTGCTAATAAAACGTGCTAAAAGCAAATCCTGCGAACCTGAGTGTAATCTTCAAAAAGCTGGCCTGTTAATCCTCGCTCATAATATGTATGATATTGCGGTGTTTTCATTCTTGGGGAGATCATGTGCCTGTCTGTTTCCAGGAGGGATGTACTTGTGAAACTCCACCATATGGCAGAGGACAGTTAAATGAATGGACATGATATGAGCTCATAAGTGGAGAAGAGCTGAGCCATATGGTCTGTCACACTAAAAACAGATATGATGGAATTTAAGATTTAGGACACCCATGGAAATGCAACTGCAGATAAATGTGAACGTATGTGTTTGAACACACCACAGTACATGTCTGTGCAAACACATGGAGGAAATATACAGCATGCTCAGCTGGACCTTAGAACAGCTGTGACTTTACATCCTGTTCCTGATCAGAACATAGACTTTAAGATTAAAGATTAATATTGTCACTTCCACCAACTGGTTTGTGGTTTTCCATTTTAAAGCCTTGACTTTGGCTTTGTGCTGTCTTGGGTTTTGGGGGCCACAAATGAACATCTTGGAGGAGATGGTGAAAGTGCATCTATAAAGTCTGCATACTGTTAGCTTGTAGTAGTTGTGAAACTGAAATGCCTGCGATATTGCATCTTGATTCCATCATCCTGACAGCCATATGGAGCTTGTAATGAGTAGTTAAAGTGTAAAAAGCTCTATGTTTGCAGAATGTCATTAACATTACATTAGAATTAATTATCAGTAACAAATAAACTGCAAACACATCAGAATGCAGTAGGCACTTTCAGCTGCTGCCTGATTTCACAAGGTCACCACCACAGATGGATCCACATGTTGATTTGGCCAGATTTCACAGATGCACTTCTTGACACAGCTCTCCCATTTATCTGGGCTGGGGACCAGTACAAGGAGTACCCTGGGTTTATGACCCCGGAGGCTGGGTTTGTGTCTCCTGCTGGTTTCAAAGCCAGAGCCAGTGTATCCACACACTTCAGTTTCATAACAAACAAGTCCGGTTAAAATCCACTCAGGTTTTACCAACAATTAGCTGGGTTGTTTGCTGCTTAGATGAGTGCAGAGGTGCACAAAGAGGTGCATATCTATGATGCTGTTTACGACAGGCTTTCCTTGAGGAAAATTTAGTACTTCTTTTGCTGCGGCTCAGAAATCCTTGTTATACGGCTTTGGGGGAAACGGCATTAGGGCAATGCTTTTGCTTGTTGCCAGTGGCAGAGCTTTATTTTTGAGTCAGATACATTTTAAAACATTACTAAGATTAATAATTGCTAGTTGTCATTTTTACAGTGTAGCCACTCTACACCCGGCAGCATATGATATCTACTGGTACCCACTCTGTGAAATCATTTATAGGATTTTCAAGTTTAAAGTCATATAGGTAGAAATGGTAGGATAACATGGGACCCGGCATCACTCCCTACGCCTGTGCTTCAACTCCTCTGACATGCAGGAAAAAAAAATCTCAAAGGAAACCAGAAGTTTGTGGATTTCTGTCCTGACTGCCATACAGTTCATGGATTTATTGTCCAATTACTTTACTTATTTATTGTGGCTTTTTAGATCTAGTTTGGGAATGAAGATTGATGAGGGTATAATGCTTATTTTTTCCTCAAGCGGTTTATTTACAGCTGCCTTCTTGTCTCCCACTGATTTTGAAGTTCAGCATAATAATGTTCCCTAAAGTTAGAATGACAGTGCATATGTAAATCCAGTAAATAGGACGAGGAACAGAAGAAAAGGGGGGAGGAAAATGGGAGGATGGCAAGTAGGAGGCAATGAATGAAAATATTAGGGGGACAAGGAGAAATAAGGCAAACAAGAATATATATAAAAAAACAACTTCAAATGTGGCAATAATCTATTAATGTAGTTATTTAAAACAATCACATTCATGATGTCACATGCCTCGAGGTGCACCAACCTCAAATTTGACTGGAATTAAGATTGTTTTGAAATGATTGAAATTACTGATTACAGTACTGCTGTAGATGCAGTGCTGAGGCTGAACTTGTTTAGAGGGGCAGTGATCGTAACCAAAAGCCTTTTGTTTGTTGTTGGTTTTTTCCGTTAGTTTCAATGTTCTGGTTTTCCACCAGTACAAAAAAAAAGATATATATAGAATAGCCTATATCAGCGATTTGTAGCCAGCCCAGGCAGCAGTATACAACTACAACATATACAGTGCCTTGCGAAAGTATTCGGCCCCCTTGAACTTTTCAACCTTTTGCCACATTTCAGGCTTCAAACATAAAGATATAAAATTTTAATTTTTTGTGAAGAGTCAATAACAAGTGGGACACAATTGTGAAGTGGAATGAAATTTATTGGATGTGTCAAAAATTTTTAACAAATAAAAAACTGAAAAGTGGGGCGTGCAACATTATTCGGCCCCTTTACTTTCAGTGCAGCAAACTGACTCCAGAAGTTCAGTGAGGATCTCTGAATGATCCAATGTTGTCCCAAATGACTGATGATGATAAATAGAATCCACCTGTGTGTAATCAAGTCTCCGTATAAATGCACCTGCTCTGTGATAGTCTCAGGGTTCTGTTCCAAGTGCAGAGAGCATCATGAAGACCAAGGAACACACCAGGCAGGTCCGAGATACTGTTGTGGAGAAGTTTAAAGCCGGATTTGGATACAAAAAGATTTCCCAAGCTTTAAACATCTCAAGGAGCACTGTGCAAGCAATCATATTGAAATGGAAGGAGTATCAGACCACTGCAAATCTACCAAGACCCGGCCGTCCCTCTAAACTTTCATCTCAAACAAGGAGAAGACTGATCAGAGATGCAGCCAAGAGGCCCATGATCACTCTGGATGAACTGCAGAGATCTACAGCTGAGGTGGGAGAGTCTGTCCATAGGACAACAATCAGTCGTACACTGCACAAATCTGGCCTTCATGGAAGAGTGGCAAGAAGAAAGCCATTTCTCAAAGATATCCATAAAAAGTCTCATTTAAAGTTTGCCACAAGCCACCTGGGAGACACACCAAACATGTGGAAGAAGGTGCTCTGGTCAGATGAAACCAAAATCGAACTGTTTGGCCACAATGCAAAACGATATGTTTGGCGTAAAAGCAACACAGCTCATCACCCTGAACACACCATCCCCACTGTCAAACATGGTGGTGGCAGCATCATGGTTTGGGCCTGCTTTTCGTCAGCAGGGACAGGGAAGATGGTCAAAATTGATGGGAAGATGGATGGGGCCAAATACAGGACCATTCTGGAAGAAAACCCGTTGGAGTCTGCAAGAGACCTGAGACTGGGACGGAGATTTATCTTCCAACAAGACAATGATCCAAAACATAAAGCCAAATCTACAATGGAATGGTTCACAAATAAACGTATCCAGGTGTTGGAATGGCCAAGTCAAAGTCCAGACCTGAATCCAATCGAGAATCTGTGGAAAGAGCTGAAGACTGCTGTTCACAAACGCTCTCCATCCAACCTCACTGAGTTCGAGCTGTTTTGCAAGGAAGAATGGGCAAGAATTTCAGTCTCTCGATGTGCAAAACTGATAGAGACATACCCCAAGAGACTTGCAGCTGTAATTGCAGCAAAAGGTGGCGCTACAAAGTATTAACGCAAGGGGGACGAATCATATTGCACACACCACATTTCAGTTTTTTATTTGTTAAAAAAGTTTGACACATCCAATAAATTTCATTCCACTTCACGATTGTGTCCCACTTGTTGTTGATTTTTCACAAAAAATTTAAATTTTATATCTTTATGTTTGAAGCCTGAAATGTGGCAAAAGGTTGAAAAGTTCCAGGGGGCCAAATACTTTCGCAAGGCACTGTAGCTGTGGGTCTGCAGAGGTCTGCGCAGCACCTTCAAACTAAATGCTGAACTTCAGGCTTCAGGAAGCTGGAGTCCATAAACCAGTGACTGACTTTTTGGACTTGACTACATAGAAAAAAAAAGAAAAAGAAAAAGTGAGAGCTCTTCATTTACCTGGAGTCAAAGGTGAAATGTATCTTCTATCTTTCTACTTTTGTTGTCCACTTACTGATGAACTTTCAGCTGTCCGTTCTGTCGTCTTCTACACAGAGCAACTGCAGATTCATCCAGTTTCTCATGATGTGTCTGAACAATACCATAACTGATAACACATTATCAATGATCTCCTTCGCCTTTATTCCCTTTGGTTTCTGATTGCACAGAAACTGCCTTGAACCGAGCCCCTGCCTAAAACTCGCCTCTCGTTATCATAACAATAAATTAGAGACAATAATTCCGCAGACTGCAGAAATAAGCGTAAACAATGTGAAAACAAACTTGGGTGTTCTGATTAGCACTGATTACACTGAATAGTTCAGTTCTGTTTGATATGCACTGGTAACTTTCCTGTTTCCCTCCCTTTTGATATGTCTGGTCAACGGTCTCATTGATTTACAGATGGTCGGATCCATCAGTGCTCTTATTGATTAGAAGAGGATCTCGATTAGAAATACCATAGTGAACATTTTGTAGCGCTAGAAACAGCAATTCTGTTTACAGTGCACTTGAAGCCAGACAAACAGAGGAATGGGAAGAGAAAAACAGAAATAACTAAAACAGGAAGAAGACTGGATGAAATTTCACTGACACTGAGAGCGAGATGAAAGCCAGTATTGAAAGAGCATGGTGGACCCATGACAGTCCTGTTTGAATCACCTGGTACCAATCTGCAAGTCCATGTTTTAGACTGAACCCCTTTGCTCTAAACTCTCGATGGTTTGTTTATTATATGCAAGAAATTCTGTAGAACTTCATGTGTTTACAACCTCAAAATGAATCTGGGCTGCTATTCTGTCATTACCAAACATTCTGCCACACACAGAATTCCTGCAGATTCAAAAATGGGATCTCAAGCTTTCATCAGAACATGTGTGTGTTCTGGGGATTGTTTGTGTTGCTTGCTTGTTTGGAAATATTACAAAAATTGATAAAATGCAAAACTTTAGAAAGATATTTGTAATTACATTGTTGAAATGAATCCAGCCTTCTTCTTCTTCTTTTTTTTTTTTAATTTTTGGTTTTGGTCAGTAGTGCTAACATTGCCCATGTGGAATTTGTGCTGAACTCCATTGTAGTTCTTTCCATTTTAGGACTGCTGCATCTACTTGTATAATTAAAATGTTTTAATTTGTCATATTCTTTCATGTTGCAGGGAAGAACAGCCACATACAAACCTCTCTCTGTGAGAACACGGAGGAGATACGGGATCAAAATTGTCCAACCACTGATGGATTTTATCTGCCTGCTGAATGAGACCGCGAGGAACAATAATAAATCTTTTTTTTTTAACCTTTTATTTGCCACCATACATTCATTTCACTTCACCTTTTGCAGGAGACGAGTTCCCTCCTCTGTCATTGTTGGTGGGCCACGTGAACAACATGCCTAAATATCAGCGGGTCAGTGGATGTGGGAAAGCAAATGGAGCCAGCTGACTGGCGGTGATACATTAACCAGACTTAAATGAATAAACGGATGTGTTATGTGTGACGATATGATGAACAGGGTCAGGGCTTTCTTTGGAGGATGTGTGGCTAATTCTTCCTTCCTGGCCTCACTCTGGGCCGCTGCATTGTGTTAACACAGTTTTCATCAGCAGTATTTGGCTTCCACCACCATAGGTGGAGGTTTGAGACGCATGCTTGAACTGGAGTTCAAGGGCAGCTGACACAGACTTTTGAGGCTTGTACGCTGGCCTTAGTGTGAGGAAAAATGAGAGAACGAAAACCTTTGCACAAAGTTCAGATAACCTTTAGGTAACTGATAGTTTGCTGGCAAAAGACCCTCCATACGGACGTGACCACGATGTTCCATAAAAAGATGATTTCTTTTTTTTCAATTCCATACAAGTTACATTTGCAAGCAGAAGAGTGACGTTTTCAGCTTTTTACTTCTCTCTTTTTGTGGTGCACACCCCAAATATTGTCGTATTAGTCATCTACAAGCCACCTAACATCCTTGTCTTGTTTCATGTCAGTGCCACTTCTAAAATGTGTTAGAAAGGCACTCTCCAAGGCTGCTGACAACTTGTCAGACAAATCAGCAAATGAGGGAGAAAGATGAGTTCCTTTCGGAAAGGCTGAACTGATAAGAGCAGGGAACATAGAAAGATGGAGATGTGCAAGGGAGAGGACAGAGAAGGTTTATTTACAGTTTGCTGGAGCAGGGATGAGCTCACAGACCAGCTGCATCTTGTGGGGTGTGCTTGAACATGAGTGAAAAGGATAAGGGAGGGATGGGAGGAATGAGAGGGGTGAGAGGGGTGGGAAGGCTCAGTCCTGCAAACACAGCAGGGAAGCAAAGCCACAAAAATGGCATCCAAACTCAGCCACAGGGTGAAATACATCTATTCTGTGAGCCTCTCCAGCGAGAGCAACACGCACAAACACAAATGGAAATGAAGGGAACATGTGCAAACACGGCTTGGGGTCACAGGCACAACCAAAATGGAACTGTTTCACCAACTCTGTGAAATGAGCAGTTCGGTCTCAGAGTTAAAGTAAGTGGACAAGAGTGAGGGAAAGCCACTGCTCGTGCTATGAAGCGATGGGCAATCGCACAAACTCAGTTCTGCAGTCCTAAATTTGTTTGAGAATACCTGATGAAAGACTTCACCTAACAGCTTGCGAAGCAGAATGTGGTCATTGTAGCAGACAGAGAGAAGTGACAGCAAACCTTTGTGGCTGGTTATAGTACAGCCCTATGAGTCACTCTGCAGCACAGGCAGACAGGACATGGTTATTTGTAATGAGCAGTTCTCCATTCTCAGGCCCTGTGTGATATTCCCACAGTGCAATGTTGTTATTTCACATTCCACAAAGGTATTGTCCCATTTTTGTGCCGAGGTATACACCAGAGATTTCCCAGTAAGTGGTGTAATGAGCAGGGGTTGACAGGGTTTAACAGGAGAATTAGTGCCTGCAGAGTTAGTCGGTTGGAGGCAGATGAGGTCCAAAGCTGCGGCCTTTTGTCTCCATCCGCAGGTCCCAGTTAACCAGTCCAGGCACCAAAGGGAACTCCTGAGTCCCAAGCATTTGCTATTTGCTCAAGTGCCAGTAGTTCCAAGGGGCCTTTTTTTTTTAATTATTCCCTTAACAAAAACTGGCTTCAAATCCGCTTAACCTTGTCTAAAATCTGGATCTCACCATAAGCACTTCCTTCTGAAACCCAGTGGAGTGGGTGCAACACAGTTAAGCTAACCTCAACCCTTTGCACAAACACAAACACACAGAGCGACCACAAAGATGTGGAAAGTTCTGTCCGGTTATTTGAAATCAGCTAATCCTATACAATTCCTGATGGGGAGAGCAGCGCTTCAAACCAAAGCCTCCCACAGCTTTTCAATCCAAATATTCCAACGTACAGCCGTGAGCTAAACGAACCTACACATTGCTTCCACCCTGATCTAAACGTCCACCCACAAAGATGAAAGATAATTCCTCTAAACAGCTTCACTCCCAAGGTGGGAGGCTAAACTGGAACCTGGTGGTGTGGCAGAGGACCAGGGAGTCAGATGAAAAGCTCCGTAGGCTGATAAGGAAGCCTGGCAGACTGCATGATGAGAAACCTGGCCTGTAATGGAGTATCGGTGATTTACCGGGTCTGTATGTGTGCAAATGGCTGCGGCTGAGAGTGAGTGCCAAGAAAAGGCCACCTACGGAGAGAGAGAGGTTGAGCAATAGAGAGAGAGAGAGAGAGAGAGAGAGAGAGAGAGAGAGAGAAATCAGAGGAAGGGGCTGTGTAGATAAGATGGGATTCGATTGTGAGAGCAGAGAGAAATCGGTCAGTTTGAAGCAGCAGCATTTCCCCTGTAGAACACTTTTTCCATTCTTTGTGCTGACCTACACTAAGTCTCTCCTGACTGAGCCTTTTAATTGACTGATTTAAAAAAGGAAAAGCTTTCCATTTACCTCAAGCTAAGAAGGCAAAAATATAATTCCTCAAAATGTCAAAATATTCCTTTAAGTTCATCTGTAAATGTTGCACTGAAAATATATCTTACCTATTTAATGCACACCTTCAAAGAACACCTCAGTGGAGTCTTCTTGTCATTATACATGTTTTCAAACCCTGTGGCTAAAAATAAGCTCTCACACAATCTATGCTTAAGAAAAAGAGGCAAACATACAGTAGAGGCAGGCGTCACTGCGAGGAAGAAATCACAGCATACGTGACTGAATACATGAATATGAAAATAGTCCAACCGCTATTTTGATCCCAGAGATGTTGTAACACAGAGTCACATTAAAAACAGAGCGAACACAGAACAAAAACAGACACACGGAGCAGGAGGAGGAAGAGAGGACAACTAAAAGCGAGAAAACACAATAATGCTGTCACATCTAGAGTTCTCGCTCTGATCGTGTCCCTCCTCGCAGTGCCTCTGTCTTCGATCTCGCAAAGCTTCAGATCCCTTGAATTCACACATAGCACAGACACACACACAGCCTCCCACTAACCCACTGTTTGTGCTGCTGGCCCCATTTTACAGTACTGATAGTTTGAACACGCGGGGAGCGTGCCTTCATGAAACACGCTTCCGTCTAATTAACAGCCTGAGAGACAAATGAAACGAAAATTACAGGATTTCTTTCCTCACCTCTCCTTCCTCTTCTCTCTGGCCTTTTCCTGCCGTGGACTGGCTCTGTAGACTAAAACTGTGTTGTGTACCAGGCTTGCAAACATGGGTGTTTCTGCCAAAAAGTTGTGTATTTTTGCCCTCTCTGAGGAGCTGCTTGCTTTTGTGGACACCCTCAAATGGTCATACAAGCAGAAATTCTGGCACTTCTGCTGCATGTTTGCTTAACATTTGAGCCCCCAGATGTTGATGCTTGGCTGCAATATTGACCCTGCACCCACTCTATGGCATAAATAAGAAAATATACATATAGGATGAAGACTGAAAACCCTCCGTATAGACACACTCCAGACTCATTTTATCTAGTAAATGATGGCTCTCCAAACTTCAAAGACCCAACTCAACAAAACATGGTGACCCATAGAGGCTTGACTCATCATCCATAAGGGCCTTCTGCAAGTTTACTGAGCTGTATGGGTGTTAAACATCTAAAGGCTCCTGGCAAATATCATCAACTCTATAGAGAACTGACTTACACCCGGGGCCTCTCAGGAGTCACACCCCATTAAGATCAAAGGTCAAATGTAAAAGCCTTGTAGACCTTGAGAAGTAAAGTAGCTTAAAGAATCACACGCACACACACACGCACATCTGGGGTTAAGTCTAGAGACTCAAAATCAGGAGGCCTGGTAGTGCTCAAGGGCCACTTCATCTCCTCTGTGTGTGTGTATGTGTGTGTGTGTGTGTGTGTGTGTGTGTGAGAGAGAGAGAGAGAGAGAGAGAGCAGGGGGATGCTGACTCAGCGTGGGGCGGCTTATTTGCCCACAGTCTGTCTCGTGGGAGCTTTCAGATGATCGAGGCCCAAACTGAGAGCCATTTGCGATAACCTCTGGTGACCTCTTTGTCTGACATCATCACCGACAGACAGATGTCAGGGTTAGCTGGCGGGGTGCCGGAGTGACTACCCTTGAATATACAAAGGGGAGATTAAGGGTGTGTGAAGGAAAAGGTGGACCTTGTGTCAGTTTTCACTCCAGTGTTGTTGTTGTTTTTTGTTTTGTTTTTTATCTTTCACATTAGTGGATATTCAGGATTTTTGCTGTGACAGTTCTAATTTTAAAAAAAGGGAGAACAACCTCTAACTTACTGCCAAAGTCAAACACCAGAGTAGGGGGAAAAGAGCAGCAGAGGGTCTAATCATAACATGGCCCGGCTACACTAAAGGCATTGACATCACAGTGATGCTGTTCTCATGTCTGAGTGACACAATCCAGAGCACACTTTAAACTCCTCTACTCAGCAGACGTCACAGTGCTAACAGTCTCACAGAGCTTTCGCAGGCTTGTTACATCAGCAGGGTTAAGCACAGGCAGTAAAAATTTGGGTAAGAAGATCAGATCTACTTCTGAGAAGCATCTCCGCAAGTGTGTCGCTCACTTTGTACAGAGCTGTCTGTACATTGTGTACACAGAGAGGGAGGAGGGCTGGACGAATAAAACTA
Organism: Pterophyllum scalare; assembly: GCA_024447675.2. Taxonomy (NCBI): domain Eukaryota; kingdom Metazoa; phylum Chordata; class Actinopteri; order Cichliformes; family Cichlidae; genus Pterophyllum; species Pterophyllum scalare. Next base: position 146,894 of record JAMQGT020013859.1, read on the forward strand.
AATACACAGCGATTAGAAGAAATGATGCACACGGCGAGCATCAACATAAACATAAACTCTGACGTTCTCCTAAATAAACGTATCCTTTTGGAGAGAAATACTGTTTGGAAAAAGTACAGAGAGAGAAAAGCAAAAGTGACCAAAAGAAGATCTGTGCAGTTTTTTTTTTTTGTTTTTTTTTCCCCTTGCACAGCAGGCATAGCAGAGTAATGTCCTCTGGGGTTCCTCCTTGGAGAAGTCCCCATCAGACAGTGGAGAAGCTGGTCAGCGGGGGTCACGGTGCATGCTCAGTGCCTTTTTCCCACAGAACTGCCTCGGTTTATGTCCTGGGTCCTGCTGTGTGACCCTCTCTTACTACATACTGTGTAATTCTGCCCGGAGAACTGTCACTTCCTCAAAACCGCTGGTCAGCACAGGCCCTGCCAGCTCAGCAATTTTATAACACATTGTTGGCCTCAGTTTACGAATATTGCAAAAAAAAAAAAATAGAATCTGTGATAAATTGTTAGCAGTTTCTTTCTATTTTGGGGGTCGGGAGTCATAAATAACTTCTTCCTGTGCGCCGTTTACCCCCTCCACCTCAAACGTGTGGCTCCACGGGTTGCTCCAGGATGTATGTCCCAGTCAGACATGCATGGGGAAGCACACGTTTGAGCTCAGGGGCGTTTTACACAACACATCCGGCTCCACCAGGTATGAGACAGACTACGTTCTGTCCAGCCACAGCCCTGTCCTGTTAATCACCAGCCCACCACCCTTGCATTGTCCAACACAGGGTGGGATGTGGGTGTATGTCAGTGGTTACCTTTGACCCATTGAAGCGACTTGTACACACACCTTTCACACGTTTCATTCATTCATTTCGCTGTCAGACGTCAGATCCTGGACACACGCTTACTCACACTTACCCTCAGAGGATACCCGAGAGAACGGAGAAGAATTCATGGAAGGAACACAGACTCGCTCTCTTTTACGCACACACACACACACACACACACACACACACACACACAGAAGCTTGTTCATAGTTAATACTCAATACAGACTCAATAAGTTTTATTGCTCAAGAAAATATTCTATGAATCAGAGTTTGTTGACTCAAAAAGTGAAGCATTAAACAGAAGCAGGAAACGCTGCTGCTTGTTCTTCCGATCTTTGTACACGAAGTTTTTATGATTTCCCAACTGAAAGTACCAGAAATCAGTCAGGATTTCTGGTACCAAAAAAAGAAAAAATCCCCACCCTCTGCCCCCTTTTCCAGTTTTCTGACACCCCTTTAAAAATGATTCAGACATCCTGTGGAGTATTACTGTACTGGTACAAAATAGATGCTTGGCATCTTTGCATGCACTACGATGACGCGGTTGCCAGTGACTACACTAAATCCACAAAGACGTCTAAAATATGAAATGCATATTTTCTCTTTCTCCATTGCTGCACCCCTGGCTCCCCTGCTCTGTGATTTACCACTGTGCCTTTACAACTACACTGCAAGGATTTCCCATGTAAGATTAGGAACGGGTACCACAGAGACTTTTCTGTTTGAGCCTCAGGTGATTAAGCAGACTCCTCATAATAGCAAACTTAGCTGTAAATCTGGATGTTCTCAGTCATCTCCTGGCTACTGTGAATGTGGGCCTCTTAAAGTGCTGTTGAAAATTCCTCTTTTTACTCCAAGGATAAAAATACTTCTCGCTGCTTTAAATGGTTGATCATCGTTATCAAAAACAGAATTAAAAGCGGTGCATAATGTACTCGGGGATATTTGTCAGGAAGATGGAATCTTATAAACTGTTGTTTGCAACGTCGGCTCCCAAATCACAGTGATTGAAGATGTTCTCGGCGGCTGCGGAGATAGCAAGGGAAGGGAAGATTAATGAGGAACGTCAGGTAACTGCAGCGTCTCACCTGTAAGCCTCATCGATTCATCTCTTCTTGCTTGAGGACTCAAACCAGCCTTTCTGTCTCAGAGTGAAACTGAAGCTATTTCTTTTGGGCTGCAGATGCCATAAATGAGTGCACAGGTCACTGGTCCTTTTAGATTTAGGGCCAGCATAACTTCTGAGAGGTAAAACCAGTTTTTTAGCTTTTAAGTTCTGAAGTCACTGGCAGGTAGGCAGTGTGCAGTCAGTCTATCAGGTGTGGTGTCAGTGCATTTATGGTAGCTATATTTTACTTTCTGAAAATAGCTGTTAAAGATGAGGGATTCTGATTGGGTGCCCCTCTCAAACTCAAGGACAGGTAGCCCTGTGTCATCATATATTTCCAAAAGTAGAATTTCTTATTTTAGTTTTAGCTACCACAGGAAACCTTTGTCCACTATAGTTAACTCTGTGTTTTCTAAATCTCATTTGAAGGTCTATCCAGGTGTATCCTGGCATGCGTTCTTTCTACAATAAAAAAAAAAAATCACCATCACTAGAGCCTTCCAGCGATAAAATTCTATCTACTGGTTAGGATGTAGCCTGATTTTCTGCAAGGGCCGCCCTTGCATGCCCACTCCAAAGAACCCAGTTTCCCCTGGTCAGCCACTTTACACCAGCTGAGCACACTGGGCAGGAAGTTTACAGCCACAGCAGTCAACCCAAAGCACGTCTATCTTTGTTCAAGCAACCAAACAGCCTTTGTTCAAAGCAACAAAGAAGAAGCCCTAAAACAGAGAACACAGAGAGGGTCTCAGGACTGTTTGGTGCCATGATACAACTCAATACTGCACAGAAAACAACTACAGTCTCCAGCTCTCCACAGCCTCGGGCGCACCAACAATAATCAGGCCACACAAAATCTATCATTTGTGGAAATGTTTATTCCAAATATATCTTTCATTATTTCTGCTTTGTATTCTGCTGCAAGCCATTCGAGGTCAGAACGCAGATGTATATCGGATTTGTGTTTTTCTTGGCTGACTGCAGCCTTATTAGCATGCTGTGGAACTCCTTGCAATTCCCTCTGTGGTGGAGAGCAACCGTGTGTGTGTGTGTGTCCTGCACTGCAAAAGCAATGCAGTTTGTGTACATTAGACAATGTAATATATATATATATATATATATATATATATATATATATATATATATATATATGTGTGTGTGTGTGTGTGTGTTATATTTGCCAAAGCTGCACATTTGGGGCTGCATTAAGTCAGTTATTGCCAACAGCGGCCTTATGTTCTCTTAACTCTGTGTGGATTATGCATTCCAACTTTACCTCATTGTGTTTATGGGGCCCTCTAATAGAAGCTGTCACTCCACATGAATCTTTGCTGTTAACCATGGCCCGTGGACTCTCTACAAAAATGGTTCTAACAGTGGAGCTGCTGTTATAATAGGAGCAAAAACTCTGAAAGGGCCCATGAGAAATCATTTAACTTGTGTTGGCTCAGCATAATTCTGTAGTGGGTTCTGCTGATGACTGTGTGTCCGGTCCTTACAGCCTGTCGTTAACGCTGCCGTGTTAAAGATGAACTGGCACTTTGATGTAGTGATGCATAAAGGGCTGTGGAAAATGCACCGTGCAGTGGTCAGGTCATAACTCAACTTGAAAGCAAACCATGTGTTAATTGTGCGTGAGTGTATTTGCTGGACAGACATGGAGTGTATATGGAGGGGTGCAAGGCATTCTTTTTCCATGTAGTAAACATCGAATCAACCTACGCAGGGCTTCCTCTCCTTTCTGCAGGCTAGCTGCAAGACTTTTTATATTTGTGTGTAAGGTCTGTTCGACAACACAACCTGTGGCATTTGGTAATGTGTGTTTGAGTGTGCAGAGCTTCCTTTAAAAAGGACCCCACTGATAAGATTTATGCACTTACCCTCTGTACAGAGCTGAATGACATAGAAGACCAATGTATTTCCAGATGGTGCGCGTTCTTTAAAATTCAAACAGGTTGACTGAAAAAAAATAGGAAACCTTGAGCCAGCAAGATCTATGTATACTGTACTTCAAAAAGCACTTGAGTTTAACGGAAGCAACAGTAGAGGGCGTTTTACCACAACACCACTGACCCTGAGCCAGCATTCGCTCCCGTGGCATGTGCTCAGACTCTGCTGGACTGAATCAATACTGTGAACAAAAAGGCTTCAGACGGTCATCGCCATCTGACCCTGACTGTGATGAACACAGGTAAACACACACGAATGCACAAAAATTCCTTCGATGACATATCGAGCCGTGTCTGTGATGGAGTCCTTGGCCTCAGATGTGTGACACTGGTACGGAACCCAGAGGTTTTTAATGGAGAATGGGGGCGGAAAACGCAGATTGCTCTTCTTTTCGAGCATCAGTCACACTCGAGTTTGTGAGTTATTGTTGGCCAGGTGACGGCATGTTTACAGTATTTGCCACAAATCTGAAAACAGTCTGCTCTCACAGCTTTTGAGGTAGTAATACTGTGATGCGATGCCATAAACTGGCCACAGGATGGCACTGTGGGACACAAACCTAAGTCAACACGGTGCTGCTGAGGCAGCATTTTCTGCGCATGTTTATGGTCTTTCATTTAAATGCATGTTTGTAAAATCTCCGTGGGTTTCCTCTATAAATATGATCTAAAATGATCTGTCTTTAATCAGGACAAGTGTTGGCTTGGCTGCAGTATTTTATCCAAATTTCATAACTTCTTGTTTATTTTTTTTAAAGAAAGAAGGATTTTAATTGGTGATATATTTATTATTATTATTATTATTTACTTTTGCACACCCCACATTAGAAACTCAAAAAATGTCCTACACCTCACTATTTTAATTATTAATTAATTATTACAAATCAATAAATCAAGGGCCGAGTTGAAGTTTTGTTTTTATTGTTTTTGGTTTTTTGGTAAGTTGATGCACATTTTTAAATTTTAGTCCCCAAGTTCCAATAAACGAGGATCTTACATTTCCCATGTTTTTGTTAGACCATTCCTGTCTGTTAAATGATTTGTGTTTATCCCTAACAATTGTTGCCCAAACAAACCTGCAACAACCCTGATGACATCAACAAGGGTTTTACCTCTGCTAAGGAAGTCATTAGGAAGTAGCTTTTTAGCTAGCAGTATTACTTAAGTTTGCATAGTTTCACTAAAAATGGGGCTCTCCACAGTTTAGAAATGATTCATTTTTGCAGTTGATCTGGAGCCGGGAGTTGGAACAGGGCAAAATTCTACATTTGGGGTCATGTCTTTACAAATACAAATGCAAATACCGTACGTACATGTAGTACTACTAAATAAAAATAAATAAAATTGAGAGGCATAGCCTTGATTTTCTCAAGTAAATGTAACAAACTAATCAGCAGCCTGATAGCCTTTTAGATCCAGGGATGCAATTCATGAAACGTGTGAAAGGAATTTTCAGCCTTGATGGAGGTATGCAGAGCTCCTGAAATAATTTCAGAGACACCAGTCATAATATAATAATTTTAGCAATTTAAATTACACGAGTCATTTCACAGAGGAATTAGCAGAAATGATTAACATGTGTGGAATATGAGGATATTACTATTTGTGGCCCCCTAGGCCCTGATTGTATAATGGAAACCATGGCAACACGTTGCAGGTTGTACAGTTACAAACATCAAGTGGTTGCAGCACAACTCCTCATGAAAATGTAAAATGACTCTAAGTGATTAATTTATTCAGCTAATCAGTCAAGCTCTGATAAGCATCCTTTTGAACCTGTAACAAGACACCAGCATTAAAGATAAATGGCTGCTTAATGACTCCTCATTAAAAAACATTTTCAGCACATTTTGTAATATATATATATATATATATATATATATATATATATATATATATATATATATATATATATATATATATATATATATATATATATATATATTCTTAGTGGTATCCAGGGATTTCAGTGTTATACCTTTAAAATAAATACCCCCCACTCCAGTGATTGGCTGCAATTTCAACTAAATCTTTTTTTATTTAATCTGGTTAGCTTTGTAGTGAAGTATTTTTCACACCTGTTGTGACTTTGTGTCCTCAGCTGCTTCTTGTAGCACTAAACCTGCTTCTCTTCAGCACTGTCTTTGAAGTATCACAGGAGTGTTCTGCCATCTCATCAACAAAAAGGAAAACCAGCACTCATCCACTCAGAATAACAATAATGAAGCCACTTCAGCCGGATCCTCCACACGAGTCGGGTCAAACTGTAGAGCTTTTACTCCCTCTACTTATGTGGCCAACAAGTGTTAGGTTTCTTCCGCCAAGGGACAGATTACACTCTGTGAGAGCTCATTTACAGAAATGACTGTAAATGAAGGAGTTTTTTTTTTTCTTTGAACAAAAACACCCCATGACAGAGACACCTAGTGGCCAACTAGTGAAACAGTTTAGTGTCTATCAAGACCATAGGATAGTTTGTCACAGCTTCAGGTAGCCTGAAGGAGCAGCAGCTTTCTACAGGAGTCCTTACTAAGTACAACACTAGTTAGTCTTCAAACACCTGCAGGTCCATTAGAATGGACCTGTCATACGAAGAAGATGTAATTAATTAAAAACTTTGTGAGTTATATGTTTCTCAAAAAGGGCAGAATACTTACCACTGAACCTAAAATCTAATTTATGTCTATAAGTTTGCAGCGCTGTTTATCATTCTAGTACACTGGCTTGATGTGAGTATTCCAGTTTTTGAAGATATCAGCTGAAGAAATGGAATATAATACAACCCAGTTCTGCTGGAACACTGTGTAAATGTAAACAAAAACTGAATGATTTTATTCATAGAAATTGAACATAATAGAACATAGAAAACATATTAAAATGTTTAAAGTTAGAAAATGTACGATTTTAAGCAAAAATATTCATTAATTTTGAATTTGATGACAGCCATGTGATTCATCTCAAAAAGGTTGAGATGGGGGCAACAACAAAAAAAAAGAAAAAAGAAAAGAAAGTGGTACAAAAAAACAGCTGGAGGAACATTTTGCGGCTAATTAGTTTAACTGGCAAACAGGTCAGTAACATGATTGGGTATAAAAAGAGCATCTTAGAGAGGCAGAGTTGCTCAGAAGTAAAGATATGCAGAGGTTCACCAATATGCGAAAAACTGCATGTCCAAAGTAAAAAGAAGATTTTAAATATCTCATCATCTACAGTGCATAATATCATCAAAAGATTCTGAAAATCTGGGGAAATCCCTGTGTGCAAGGGCCAAGGCCAAAAATTAGTATTGCACTGTGAACACAGTTTGCTGTGCCATCCACGCCTGCAGATTAAAGCTCAAGAAGAAGCCGTTATGTGAAATGATCCAGAAACATCTTCTCTGCACCAAAGCTCCTTTAAAAGAAAAAAAAACTGTTCTGTGGTCAGATGAATCCAAATTTGAAATTCTTTTTGGAAAACATGCCACGTCTTAAGAGGAGAGGAGGAGAGGGAACACCGTCTCTCTCTAGGATTTTTGGTTGCTCCGTTCTCAACGCTTTTGAGATGAATCAGATTGCTGCCATCAAATCTGAAATTATCTTAATTTTTTTTCTTAAAATCGTGGGCATTTTAATGCATTTTTCTCTCGTACCCAAATCCCTCTACAGAAGAAACCATCCATTTACCTGGAGGACCAGAGTGTCCCAGTACTGCTAATGGCAGCATGACAGGATGTAAACATTAAAGGCATCGCCCCCTCAGCTCAGCTGCAATGTTTAACTCTTCTTCTGTCTTCAGAGCCTGTATGTGTGCTGCCTCAGCAGGGAGAACGCTACAACAGAAAACTTGGGCAATTTTTTAAAAGTCCACAATCTTGCACAACCTTGAAACCTGCATTAAAAACCTGTTGCACATTTTAATCTGCGTCCTGCTATCGAGTCCTTTGGGTTAAACCGTAACAGCAATACAGAACACCAGAGACTCTCTGCATTATCATACGCATCTTGTAGCATATGTTCTCATATTTCTAAATTGCTAGGTGGTGCCAGTTTTTAATGTGCTCCTTTAAATACATTTCCAAAATATACTAATGCATAAAAAGTACAAATGGGTGCATGAAAATTCACCAGATGGTGGAAAATTAAGTGTCTGATGGGCAAAATTTCCTGGAGGACTGTAAGACCCCCCCCCTCCCCCCAATAGCTAAAACCAAACCTACACTTATGGTGTCAGGGGTTATTTGTTAATGTACGAAGGTCACAAAGAAATGTACATTCAAGCACTGTAGTCTTGATTTCTACAAAATGCGCATGGTGCCCGTTTGGTGTTGTCTGCGTACTAGTGGAATACAGGCGCTCGGTGCCGGCACAAAGGGATTCGGCCTTGAGAGGGAGTCTAATGCAAAAAAATGTTAAAGAACAAGGCCGGGTGTAGTTGTGAATTCAGTTCACATCAGTTGAACCACGAGCGCTATTATCCAAGGACCACAACCCCCCTGTGTCTATGAATTTGTATAACACTCAGAACTAATAAATCAAATGTAAGACGCATTACTAGAACTTGTTCGGCTGTACGTGCATGCATGAGAATCGTCTAGCTGATGACTTTTTTTCCTCCCTTTCCAAATTCCTCACCCAGTTAGAAAAATCTCAATACTCCTTTTGTGTGTTGCCAGACTAACTCTCTCTCCCTCTCTCCTCAGCTCCTTTGAAGCAACTTCAGAGCATCAATATTTAACCTGACATTGTCAAAACTAAAAAAAGAAATGATGCTGAAGGGAAGGCAGCGCTTTGAAGCATGTTTGCCTGTAGACCTGCGCCGAACATGACTGATTTCCTCTCCGAGTTTGTTGACAACACAGGCAGGCAGCGTGGATCACACAGTCATAACACACGCATTACAGTCATTACTGAGTGCGCGCTTGATTACATGGCAACTAATGGGATGCGGTGTTAAGCTGATGGATAGCTCCAAATGGCACAGAACTGGAAGGCTGCACCACATGCGTGATGGATTGTTCCCGTGTCCTCCTTCTGCTGACAGGACAGGGCGGCCAATCTCATGTAATACTAACAGAGGGGGAGCTTGAACCGTGATAAACGAGCTAGTTGTGTCCCGTGAGCCCTTTGCAAAGTAAAACTCAAAGGAGCCGCGAACAGAAGCGACAGATTTGACTCATACAAATGAGTGCGAGCAGTGCGGTGCAGAGTAGAGGGGGAAATCTCGAATGAGTTTGCTGCTTCCTCTAGCTTTGCTCATTTCAGTTGAAAAATTAATGACCGCTGACTATGTAGTATGCCCCCCCCAAAAAAAAACAAACAAACAAAAAAAAAGCTGTTGCTTTACCTTTCAAACACAGTTCAGCGTGGGCATCAGTAACTGCACACATCTCCATTCAGACGCACTTGCCTGCATGTGAGCCAGCGGTTGCGCGCCCATCAGCGCAGCGCTGGTTCCGTTTAAGCCGTGCACTTTCAGAAGCTGCGACCTGCGAATCCTGTGCGCGCGAACGTGTCAGCACAACATCTGGATGAGGACACGGGTGGAGGTCACGTGCAGGCCTTCATGCTTCAAGCCCTTGTGTCGTGCGTGGTTTTAATCAGTGTCCGGGTATGCGTCATGGTTTCCACGGAGAAACTTATTAAGACAGATTTGCGTGAGAATGCATTTAAAAGAATGAATGAAAAGCGATTTATAATCTAATTTGCCGTGACCCTACAAATCCTCAAAAACCAATGCATAAGACATAAATGATATGAGAATCAGAGTAATGCATATTGGTGTGTATCACCTTCACATGAAGGCCCCAGAATACATTAAGCACATAATAGTGTACTCTTAATATTTTTTTTATTTGAATGTCCCAGGAAGAATGAATGAGTGTGTTTTCTGGAGGGGGTGGGGGTCCACATGCATAATGTGAATGCATTTTCTTTTTATCTGACTTTGCAGCAGAACAGAATAGGGCCCTGTGACTTCTTGCTTTGCTCCTGAGTCATAATCACTACAGTCACTAAAGTGTTTTGTCACTTGAATGGGCACATAAGAAAGAACTGAATAAAAACACTCAAAAGATGGTCTAGGAGAAGGTCTTCTTCTCCTTGGAGTAACCATGACCAAATGGCCTCACACAAAGTTTTTCAAATGAATCATTCAACGGTGCAACAGGAAAAGCTGACATCCTCACATGCATTTCTTATGAAAGTATGACTATTTCATCGACTCGGCTTGGAGCACCTTTCAGTGGACCGCTTCTCTTCTAAAAGGGGAATAAGTCAATCTAAAAATTCTATTATTCTTTCCATGAGGTGGTAGACATACCTTTGATGAGGAGAACTGCATTTGAGGGGCAGAGACCTGAAGAAGACTCGGCTCTGCACACTAACTGCACAAAGCGATAGATTTGCCTCTTTATCCATTAGACACGCATACATGGACACATGCAAGCGAAGGGGGAAAGCCAGAGGTGATGCCTCAGGGGCAGGCAGAAGTTCAGCGTCTTGACATTTCTAAAAGACCAGTCACTGAGGGGACATGAACTTTCCACTTATGAAGTCACATATGGGACGTCAAGATCAAGTCACAAGTGAAATTTTGTCAGCTTAAACAGTTAAGACTTCCTCTGAGCGTGGCCTGATTCTGATCCACGCCTCAGCTCTCCAAGTGCTTTTTAGTTAGGGAGTCCACTGAACCACTTTTTTTGTTTGTTTTTTTACAAATAAAACAAAATATTCCACTGTTAGCAAAGTCACTTCCCTATTACAAGGGGTACATTTTTATATAACTTACTTGCTTAGCAAGGTATCTGCATCTGTGCACTGTACCCACCCGCTGACTGGTGGAGCGTAAAAAGTTTAATGTTGAGGTTTCAAAATGCAGACCGCAGAAAACACCGGGTGATGTCACAGTGGTTTCATCCATCTTTTATATACAGTCTATGTACAAAACTAGTTTTCAAATTTTCGCTACAATTTAACAAGAAATCTGGATTCTTCAGGAACAGGAACGGAGGCACCAATTATATAGAAAATAGCCCTAAGCTGATTATGAGACACAATGCCCGTGGATATCTTTTTTTTTAACAAATGCCGACTGATTAGCATCACAGCTGGAAAAAAAAAAAGAAGCTCCTACCACTTTTCTGTTGAATAAAACCATCCCAGCGATAGCCTCCAATCTTTGAACATAAATAAATAAATAATAAAATTTTGAAACTTCTTCTTTCATCTGAGTGAAATCATGTTGATCCTGAGCACACAGCCAAAAATAACCCTGCGCTGTTGTTTTCCTTTCTCCCCCAGCTCTCATATGTGCACGTCTACAGTTCTTGTCTGCTCCAGTCAGCTTAAGGGAAGAGCCCGTTGCATTAGTGTTGCTATGGCAACAGGGCGGTAGAGGATCTCTAAGGTCAGAGCAAGAGCACCTGAAGCTTAGCTGATGGGAGAAAAGAGGCTGTCAGTGAATAGTCATGTTGTTATTGGACATTTTATTACCGCCGCTTCCTCCTGCCTGACACTGACATGATAAATTGTCCCCAGACACATGTTGTTAATCATTTCTGGGGTCGCACGAGGAATAAAACCAGGGGCTCGGCTCCTGCATTGGATGATGAAGAGGGGAGTAAGTCCTGATAAAGAGGGGGAGAGATATTTAAAGAGAGGGGAAGAGAGTCTCAGTGCTGGAAAGTGGATTACATCCATTATTTAGGAACTGTTTCTTCTTCTGTGAGAGGGGACAGGGAGGAGAAAAGTGTTTGCGGGATACAAACTCTGTATTCTGTAGAAATACTGAACAACAGCACTTCTTTAATAGGGAAAAAATGTCTGTATTTGAATGAAAACAACATAAATCACATGGAATAACCTGCATTAAATACCCTCAAATGACTGACTCTAGTTTTTAGGTAAAAACTACTTATTGTGCGACTTGGATTTTTGCGCTTACTAAAAAGCGAGCTGCAATGTTTCTCTGTAATCGTTCCACTAGTGCACATCGGTAAACGTAGCCATGCATAAATAGTTTCAGATCATTGCATCAAAAGGAGTTGACTGCAGTGAGGCTCTCTTGAATTTGCAGAGAAACTGGGCCAAAAAAAACCCCTCTCACATGTTACTGTTTGATCACGATGCATTAACTTGGTTTCGCACTTCCTCTCATGAGCTGCACAGATTGTGTCCACAGGGTAATCTCGAATGCACATTTTTGAACATATGGTATTAGGTACCTTGGCATGTGCTGCAGCAAAAGGCACAAACTACATATGATGCAAGCCCAGAAAATCCTAAATTCTCCCCATGTATGTGCAAACATACAATTAGGGTTTTTGTTTGTGTGTGTGTGTTTTTTCTCTACACACCAGCACAGCGGGTTTTAACTCAAACAATAAATGTGACTGAAGTGCAGGCTTTCAGCATTAATTCAAGGGGCTTGACAACAAAAAGAAATCACAGCCATTTCTGTACATAGTTCCCTGTTTTCATGAGCTCAAAAATGATGGAACAGTTGACCGACGAGCAGTTTCATGGACAGGTGAGGCCTGTTCTCTCAGCGTTGCATGGCAAATTAGAAAAAAACGACAGATAAAAGATCTGGAGTTGATTTTGCAGCTTTTCACTGGAACTCTTAATATGACGTCCAAAGTGATGTTGATGCAAGAGACTGAAAAAATAAAATACACCTATCAGATACACAGCAGAAACTTTAGGAGTGGCCAAATCCACAATCTTGTCTTTAAAAGAAGGAATGCACTGGCCAGCTCAGAAACACCAAAAGGCCTGAAAGACTGCAGAAGACTGTTGAAACTGAGGATTTTCAGATTCTTTCTGCAGTAAAGAAAAACATCTAGCCCAGTCAAGAACACTCTCTGAGACATAAGAGTACAAGCAAGAGACGCCTTCGTGAATGGAAATACAGAGGGCTCACAACAAGGTGCAAACCTCTGGTTACACTCAAGAACAGGAAGGCCGGAGACTTTAGACTTTTCCAGGAAACATCTGAAAACTAGCTTTGGACAGATGAAACCACATGATGAGAAAAATCGTGAAGAAAACTGAATGGAGAAGGAAAAGAACACCTTATGGTCTGAAGTGTACCACAATATCTGTCAACAAGGGCGTAGGAATGAGTTTACTATTGGGGGGACACATATTGGAAATCTGACAGATCGTTAAATACTCGCAAAAACATAAAAAAAAAACTATTTGATCTTTTACTTTTTTCCTTTTCAAATGTTTCTTGGAAAAATAGTGTTGTGTACACCTATATTATTGCATGTATGATTTACATATGTATATGTTTTAACCACCAAACAAAATGGCTTGAGTCTTTTATCAGGCACCATGTCACTGCAGGGCTGTACATTTACTGGTACTAGGAAGCTAAATATTTCAGTAGCACGAAAATAATTTAGTATCACACACAAGTGCAAAGTTTGATATGTTTTATTGGTTGAAAACATTTAATACTGGTCAAAAATGCATTTATGTAGGTTGACTGGCAATAGAGCTGGTTCTTTAATTAAACAACGTTCTGACATGAAAAAACCCTCACAAATAATGTAATGAACAAATTATTCACTTTTTAATATCAACCTTAAATAAAAAACAACTATTAAAATATGCCTATTCAGTTTGAAACTATTTGTTTGGCCAACAAAAACAAAATCTAATAAATAAAAATAATAATAACCAACAGAAATAAAAGTGATACCTCTCACGTGTGCCTCACTGACGACACAGTGTGCTGTTGCACTTTACAGCCCTGCATTTAATAATTGGCCAAACAGGTGCCGGAGCACACAGAAGGTTAAAAAACATTAACCTAGGCTGCCTAGGCCATGAATGTGGCTTGTTTATAACGTTATAAACAAGCCATATTCATGGCAACATTCCCGACAGACCGTTTTACCTCATTCAAAACAGTTTCTGACTCCTCCTCCTCCCAAACACGCCGTTCAGAGAGGGGCGGGGGAGCGCAGTGACATGACGCTACGTTGCGTCTTCAAAATAAAAGCACGCGAGTTAAAGATTTCAAAATCAGGTATTTTTCTGGGACAAACGCGCCTGTCTCCCGTATTTGAGGGGGGTAATACCTTCCTACGCCTATGTCTGTCAAATATGGTGGAGGAAATGTTATGGCCCGGGCATGTATGCCTGCCAGTGGACCTGGGTCACTAGTTTTTATTGCTGTGACTGCTGACAGAAGCAGCAGGAGGAATTTTGAAGTGCCCAGGGCTAAACGGTCTGCTCAGTTTCAGCCAAATGCTACAAAAGTGATGGGACAGTAGAAATGCATAGTGATCCAAAGCATACTGCAAAAGCAACCCAAGAGAAATGGGATATTTTCAGTCACCGGATCTCAACCCAGCAGAGCACGCGTTTCAGACACTGAAGACAAAAGTAAAGGCAGACACCCACGAAACGAGTAGCAGCTGAAAACTGAAGGTGCCTGCCTTTACTGCAGCCACTTTCGGGCTGAGGAGGAACCATCATTTGGTGACATCCATGGGTTCCACAATTCAGGCAGTCATCGACTGCAAAGGATTTTCACCATTAAAAACAATCATTTAAATTCCTGTTCGTCTAATTACTTTTGAGCCTCTGAAATTTGTAATGAAAATGGCTCTAATTCCTGCTGAATGTGAGTAAATGTTGTGGAGAATGATCATGAGATTAAGCATTTGTGTATCTTGGATTTAACCTTCTTTTCCCTTTGTTGAACGATATTCTGCTCACCAGGAATGACTGCTGGATTTTATCTAATCGCCACACTGTTGTCCGTCCCACCATCACCACCTTCCTTCCGCCGTCACTGTCCTGAAATAGACACGCCGCATCCCCGCTGTTTATTCAGTATCAAATGACAAGTCTTGCAACCACAAGAGTGGGTGCAGGAAGAAGGGGAAGGACTGTAGAGGGCGGTGGGAGAAAGAGGGCACGGAAAAGACACAAATCAAAGTAAGCTGTGAAGAGGAGTGAAAGAACATTTTTAAGATCGTCCTTTCGGGCTTTGATGTCGGGAAAGGACAGCAGCTCTTTGCTTTACTTTTCTTCAAAGGCTTTATCTATATGCACGCACTTTTGCCGGTGCTGAGATAACAATGTTAGTCTCCCCACTGTTTTGTCTTTTGTTTGCCAAAATGACGAGAGCTCTGAAAAGAAAGAAAAAGAAGCTAGTGTACATCTTTCTCCCCATCATCCAATATCTGCCTTGTGATGCCTCCACACCAGTTTCATGTTATTTAATAAGTTCATTCCCAAAATGACACTAATGGCGATGATAAAAACGAGAAGGAGCCAAAACAACTGCACATATGTTCATTTGTTGAATATATTATTTTATTTTAACATCATCATCATAGTTTAACTTTTTAATTTCCCTTCATTCATTTAAAATGATCACCTCTGAATGTACACATACTGCAAACTGTCAAAAATATACAAACAAATGCAGGCTTGTGCTATAGTCTGGTCAAATGTCTAAAAAACAGTGGCACTGGAAGGAAAGAGAGACAGCGAGAGAGAGAGAGAGAGACATTGAAACCGGTAAAGACATGCACAGCATCATTGTGAGCACCGGTTATGGTGATCCAGGTGCGCAGTACTTCCAAGGGATCCTTGTGGAAAAGTACATACATTTCATCATCTGACAGTGGGGCATGTAAAATGCCCTCCACATATCAAATCCAAAACAAAATGTTGTTTGTTAATGGAACTGTTAGGCACATCATTGTTTTTTATGGTTTTACATTTTCTGGAAAAGTCTGAGTATCTGTAAATGTAGAATGCTTAAACAAAAAATTAAAAAAACAGAGGAAAAAAAAATTAAATATACAATTTAAAAAAAGAAAGAAAAAAAAACAGCTTTCAAAAGTCATTTTGGAATTTCGGCCTTGTTAGTAACTCAGTGTTGTGTCACTGTGTGCGCATGTGTGGTGTTTGGTGCATGTGTTTGTGTCAGTGTGTTGGGTTGGGTGCAAGTTGTGTGCATTTCTGTAGAACCAAGTGGTAATGGTAGTAAGTATTTGAGGTGTTTTGTGGGTGGTTGCTGTGATCGGCTGACAGCTGTCCAATCAGATGCTCAGGTCTTTGGGATTATCCTTGTAGGTCTTCTTGGGCTCAGGAAGCGTGGGCTTGGATGAGCGACTGGTGTTTGCCTTGTTCTTGAGCGTGCTGTAGTACTCTGTCAAATGAGCTGCCACAAAATTGTCGTCATCCTCTTCGTCCTCTGAGTCGTCATTCCTGAAGCTCCTGATCGGGGATACGTCTCGTCCAAGACTGTGGGAACGGTACCGAGGTTCAGGGGTACTGTCTCGGCTGGGATAGCGCACATCTCTGTCAAGCCTCTCAGCCGAACGACCCCTCAGCAGCGTGCTGTACTTCTTGTAAGCTGAATCTGAGTCTGGGGTGCGTACTCTGGGCAGGGTGAAGTCTCTCTGGTTGCGAGATGCCACGTCCCTCAGCAGTGTATTTCCCTTGTAGGCCCTCTCCATGGTAGAGGCTTTCATCAGCAGGCTGTCCTCCCCATACAGGCGTTCTTCCCTGCGCAGTGGCGGAAGCGTGACCTCCCTGTTTAAGCGGTCCAGGGCTGAGGACTCTCGTAAGATGCTGTCTTCCAGAGCGAAGCTGGGTTCGGGAGTTTTGACAGGCTCCTTCAATACAGTGTCATCTACAGTGGGCTTCTCGTTGCTGCGGGTCTGTCTCTGTGGAGAGGCATACCGGCGGTAGGGGTCTGTGGAGTTGGCCCGGCGTCTGGTGGGGGAATGGTGCCGAGAGCGGTAGGGGGAACGGTGACGACGAGGGGAACGCTGACGACGAGGGGAACGGTGAGGAGAGCGATGAGGAGAGCGGTGAGGAGAACGGTGAGGAGAACGGTAGCGATGGTGACGCCTGTCTGGGGAACGGCCTCTGCGGTGCCCCCGATGTTGATCATCCAGGGTGTTATCTGCACTGCGAGACCGGCTGTGCCCCTTATTTGGTGAGCGGTGGCGGCTACGGTGGTTCCCACTAGAATGGTGGCGGTGGCCATCACTCCTCCTATCTTTCTGGTGCAGCTTGGAAACATTCTTCCCCATGGACTTTCTCCCCTTGTGTTTTCCCGTGCTGGTTTTCTTACTGGGGGAGTGGTGGCGGCGGTGGTTGGAATGGTGGTGCCTGCCAGTGCCGTTAGAGTGGCGGCCTGGCTCCTCCTTGCTCCGGGATGATTGTTGGGTTTCTGGTGGGTCGCTTGACTCTGATGGTGCACCGTTCAGGGGCTGGGCATTCACTTCCGCAGCGTTTTGTAACCCTGAGGCTGGGTTGGCTGCGCTGTCGTCGATGATGCCGTCTGTAACACAGTGGGACATACAAACGAGGGCAGGGGGATCAAACGTGCATCTACACACTACAAGCTTCTTCACATTTATCATGCTGAATCACTCAGACAGAAAGCTGAGAACATTTTCAATGGAAGCCATTCTGATGTTAATGCCAGCAAAGATGGCTAGTTGTTAGATGGCACAGCAGCAGCCAATGGCAAAACAGTGTAGCTTACACAGAATAAAAGGCAGTGACTGAGTTGTGAAGTAGCCATTTCTTGAAGAAACCCACAACAAACCTGCTTCCTGGTCTAACCGGGGGGTCACCTCTGTGAAGCGGAGTGGGACGGCTTCTCCGATGGCAGGACCGGAGGCTGATTGCCAATTTGCTGCATATTGATGATGCTGCTAGATTTTACTCATTAGCCATGCTCTTTCATGCACTGTCAGGATGTGTTAGACACGTTGTAAATCCTTAGGACAAATTAAACGGTCGCAATGAGACCCAAAAGCTACAAGTTGCTCTAAATGTACTGCAGCTGCAGTAGGTGCAGTTCGTTTGGCATATTGCTAAAAAAAAAATAGAATGAAATGCTCAGTAGTTTTTCATCCATTTAACAGAATCGTCTGGAGTTTTTCCTCTTGCTAAATCCTCTACAAAAGCTGCCACCACAATGCTTTGTTCAAGTGGCATTCTTAAGACTAAACTTGACAAGTGCTTACCAGTATCCGCTCGTCTGTGTGTCTATACTTTAGTGAAAATCTACAAATTCCACTAGAACTATGGCAGAAACAGATGTTCTATTAGAATCTACGGCAGGGGTTTTCAAACTTTTTGCAATTAAGCCAAACGCCAGAGGAACTGTTTGTCTTCTGAAACTTTTAAACCTAAATGCTTCAGATGCAAGCAACATGATGTGTTGCAATCATCATTTTCAGTAGCCCTGAGATATCAACAGACTTGTTTTATTTGAGTAAGGGTTTGCGTAACCCTTTAATATCAGTTTGAAAATGTATTTAAAATTATTCTGGTGAAGCCAGAGCTAATTCACAAGAACGAAACAGCCTGCATTTTAACTTTTGACTTGTTGCCAACAGGTTTAAATGCAACTAGTACAAACGTATGAATGAAGTCTCCTAAGGAACGGCAGCGATGACACTGGCGATGTACTGCGTGAATGGATTTTTATGCATGAAGCAGCGCATGGGTACAGTTGAACTGAAGCCACACACCACACACATCAGGACGCAGAAGGAAAGAGAGAAAAACAGGAAGTGGGAGGGAGAGCCAGATGACAGTGGAGGACAGCTACAAACCGTGGTCTGATTTTGGAGGACAGAGGCCTCCCCCATCTTGTCATTTCTCATACATGCAGTGAGATGGGGAGCGACCATCCCTGAAGGAAGACAAGAGCCCAGCGCAATACAGGAGGAAAGGGAAGATACACAGAAACAGATATAAGAAAAAAAAAGAAAAAAAAAAGAGAAGAGCACAGTAGTTTAGAAAACATGGAACCAACTAGGAGGAAGAAAAAGGAGAATTATTCTGTGTTGATTCTTAATGAAAAAAAATGTGTTTATTTGATCATTGACTCATTCAGAATAAAGAGACAGTCCAGGAAATTGCCCAGCCAAACCCTTCAGTGAAAACCATCAGTTACAGAGTAAAGTCCTGGAAACAAGTGTGCACACACTCAGACACAGGAATCATCACACACTTAGACATGTGGATGCAGAAAGCAGCAGGAAAAAAAAACTCAAATCAAAAATAATTAAAAAAAAAAAATCTGAGAGTGAGACTGACACACACACACAAACACACACACACACACACACATACAAACACACACACACACACACACACACCAAAACAGCGAATTAAGCAGTTTAACAGTGCTGATAGAAATAAAAAAAAATACTGGCGAGACTGTCAAAGGTTGTGCCAACTAAAAAAGTACAAACAATGATCCAAAATATACAAGTTCACATGATGTCATAACGGTGCAGGTTTCGACAGCACATTCTTGGCGCAAATAAACTTACATTGATGAACTTTTCAAAACAGGCAAATGTATACGCTCAAAAAAGAAAATAAAACAAAATGAAAAAGCAAACATTTAAAATGACTCATGACTATCAAAACTGCTCAATACGATTTAAAAAAAAACGAACAAAAAAAAAGAAATGTTCCATAAATATTATGGAAAATAGACAATAGAAGGGAAAAAATTTACACTTTTGACAAGTTCATGCAGCAATAGACTTTTATCCATTAATATGTGGCTTTGATTCATGGTTCTGTACACTGAACAAAAATACTTGTAAAAATGCCTCTATTTTTATCATCACTATAAAAAGTTAATATAACTGGAACAAATCGATGTCTTTTTAAATGGGAATGGGTGGAGTTCCTATCTTCACAGCTTTTCCATAACACTGACAGTGGGTGCAAAAAAAAATTTAAAAAAATCCATGGATGAGTGAGTAATGTCAAGCACAGTACAGTGAGATTTACTGAAAAATGGCAAAAGAAAAAGCCTTAGACTGTCTTTTCTTCTCGATACAGTTCTCACTTAAAACCCTTAGGATTTCAGTAGCTTACATTCACCTTCAATAAATATCATAAATATGTTTGTGTCACATCCTAACCAAAGCTGTGAGAGGTCCCATTTTATCATGGGATGCAATGGATCAAGTTTTCTCTTTTTCTTAACGCTAAATTAGTGTGTAATGAGAAACTGGAGACATCCATATTACTTCTCACCCACAAGAAACAATGGATTTTTTTTACTACGCTGGTCAAACCCTGTAAACAGTTTTTTTTTTTTTCCATGTAGCACTGAAATCAGACCCACCACCTTCCTGTAAAGTCCCAGCAGAGTGCTTTTGCTCAGTGCCCAGAAGGTGAAAAGTGACAGCGAGATGACATGAAAATTGAGAGCAGGTGACAGCAGGAGGGGCAACAGCACCCATAGGAGTAACCTCAACCCCCTGCTCTCCCCCGAAATCCCAAAAGCCCAGGAGCGACCTCCACCACAAAGAGACCCAAGGCGCCAAGCGACAGCCTGCCCCCAACCATCCCCCCCCCCATTCCCTGGTGGACTTGCTCCAGGGAGGGGTGAAGGGTCCTGGAGGGTGATTTAGTTCCTTCACCTTCAACCCACCACCATCCACTGAATGTCCCCTGGCTCAGGGTGTGAAGATGGGCGAGAAGGGAATGTTTTCGTAGATTGACCCACCATATTCAGGCACAGAGCCGTCACCCCTCTTGAGCACCAGATGGACGCGTCGGCCTCCATTCTTGATGAGCTCGATGGCTCGCGCGTGCTTCATGCCCTTGGTGCTCTCGCCATTGATCTCCAAGATTTCATCGCCGACCTAGGGAAAGGAAAAAGGCCAGAAAGGAGGGGGAGAAAGAGGTAGGGGAAAAAAAAAAAGAAGAGGTTTGGGGGAAGAGGGGAAGCAAAAGGAAACAGAGTGACAGAGGAAAATGGAAAGGAGAAGAGGGAAATCAGAGGGAAAGAGGAGAGACAGCAGGAGCCCAAATAAGGAGAGGAGACAGCCGAGCCACACGGTGTAAAAGAAAACAAGTGACAGTGGGGAAGAAAGTACACAAGGAGAAAGATAAGGTTCAAAGGGAAACAATGACAGGAAGGGAAGGAAAGGGTGGACAGGGCAAGGATAAGTTAATTATCAAATCCACTGAATGGTAATCCGCACAACAGCAACATTATAAAATGAGAGTTTACTGAGGGGGCAAACTATGTCAAAAAAGCAGCAAGAGAGGGAGGGGAGAGAGACAGAACAACAGAGAAAAAAACAAGAACTAGAAGAAACATTTTTTGCTTCCTGATTCTTTGAATCCACTCCTCAGGTTATCCGTCAGCACTGACTCCGCTAAGGGAATACTTCTCTGGCAGAATATGGATCTCTCGCTGACACCTCTCCCTGCCTCACAGAGCTGCTACTATTAATATCTCCGCTAACAAGGTGCACAAACACCAACGGCGGAGTTCATATATGCATATACTAATGTGTTAATGCATGCGCGCACACACACACACACACTCCCACACATTCCCTAACTGCAGCATATTAATATAAATGAAGAACTATATCTCAAATTCAGACAGCATCTACCAACAGGCTCTCTGCATGCAAACACACAGAGAGAATAAATAAAACACCTCACACTCAATCAAGCACTCCAGGGAAAGTGCTATTAGTTATGTACAATTAATCAGATGGAAAGGTTAAACATTACAGTTTCATCACAGCTTCTGTGGCATGTATGAATGCCACTTTACAAGCGTGTAGTGAAAAATAAATTAAAATGTGCGTACTCTGTCCGTACTTATTGCGCACTGTTTGCGTGTGTTAATATTACACTCGGATGGTGAACCATTTGCATGGCCAAGCCTGGAGGTGACTGTTTGCAGTCAGCGAAGCACGGCATGCAGTAATTGGGGGTACATTATGCACAAGCAATTATATTGATAGATAATATTATTGTGATGACTGTATGGGCTATGAGGCAGCCATCAACCCCCACAGCTAATCAATAAAGTCAAATGGCTTAGACTGCACCTGAAGGCAAGGATTTATAATGTTATAAGTGGCATTTATAACAATGACTGCAGACAGCATTCACGTAGCTGGAGACATTTTTCAGATATGCTGGAGTACTTCAAGCACACAGTTATGTGGATTACCATACAAAGAAAACTACTTTGTTTATAGAGATTTCAGCCAAAGTGACAGATTAAAGGGATTATTTTAAAAAACAAAAAAAAATGATAGAAAGCTAATGACAGAGTTAATGTCTCACGCAGCTCTACCAAAAATAATGAAGCCCAACTATTTGTGATTAATGTTTACAATTATTCTACCAGAACGTTTTTCACAGATGATGACATGAAGAAATGAAGTCATATGGCAGGATTTCAAACTTCACTGACAAAAGACAAGATGACTATATCATAGAAAATTTTCTTTTGGAAGCAAGCTGATAAAAATAAAACCCAATTTATTTGGAATTATTCCAGTTACAGAGGCAATGCCGTCGCTGTTGCTCGGCTGCATATAACTGTAATTAATAAAGTCGCACTGAGATTAAAATCTAATTTTCAAGGGACACAAGAACACACAGAAAACAGCAGCTTTTTTCCCCATAATTAAGTATAATATTGAAGGGAGACTGCAGTGATGTATTACTGCACTATAGCTGTGAGAAATACTATATAGCAGCTGGGATATCATCACGTTACTCTCTAGTACAGTGTAGTGCACATTCCAAAAGGCTGTGCCACACATTTCCCACAATACAGCTCCACATTATGTGGCTGTAAATAAGGTTTTCTATTAAAAGTATGGGCACAGACAGCCATGGTGACATTGAAGGGGCTACTTGGATAAGTGCTTGAAGTGGACATCACACTGCTTTTTTTTTTTCAGCACTAATTCTTATGATGGACAAACTAAACTTTATGTTTCTTATTAGTGGCCTGACCCTTTAAAGTCTCTGAGAAAACAAAGCATGTGACAAAGCAGCTAAGTGACTTTGAGCTGTGTAAAAAGCTTTGGATTTGCCATTTTCTGTCCATACCCTCATCTTTCCGTTGCGAACAGCTGCTCCTTCCTCAGCTAGCCTCAGCACGTACAGGTCCATGTTGTACTCCCGGCCTCCTCGCAGGCTGAAGCCGAAGCCTTTGTTGTCTCGCTCCAGGTCCACGGAGTAGAACTCAGAATCCTGATGGAGATGGATGCCATGTGTGCATGGAGAGAGAGAGAGGAGAAAGGAGATGTTTGTACCAAGGTCACTTTTGTGATTCAGGTTTCAGGTATGTGTGTGTGTGTGTCCTTTGAAGGGGGATCCTATTTCAGGAGCAGGGGACAATTGCCACCTTCAGGCAAGCCGCACTTTAATAGTTGTGCTAGACTTTTTCCGTGTGTGTGTGTGTGTGTGTGTGTGTGTGTGTGTGTGTGTACATGCATATGCTCAGGTGTAAGGATGCTGAATTATTGATGCCTTGGGCTCTGGCCGAAAAAGTAGAGAGGGCACAGATGAAGAGAGAGAAAGAGAGGAGGTCTGGGAACCACAAGGACGGGCAGGCAGCCTCAGCAGCTCCTGTCTTTACGCCCTCCTAATCTCCTCTGCTGGAGGATCAATGCTATCTGTGAAAGCCATCTCCACACCAGCAGATTAATTCAGCAGTGAACAGAGTGGATTGAGGGGCTACTTTGAAAGCAAACAGGCTTTCCTTAATACGCACACTCAGATAACGCCAGCACGTATGTGTAAAGAGATAAATAAATAAAAATTCACTTTGTTTGTCCTTGAGAAGGTAAGTGGGTATATTAGTTGGTGCATGGAGGGACAGGTCATGTTTGAAGAGACAAATGTAGATGAGATGTGGGTAGAAAGTTGATGGCGTGTAGAGGACCGGTGTGTTTTGATGGAGACATGAAATAGATAGATACGACTGATGTAACTGCACTACTGGTGTGATCTCCTCCTTACCTGAGCAGAGACTTGCTGTGGGGGTGGCTGGGGAGGGGGGCCTTGTGGGGGTTTGAATTCAAATGACTCCTGTTTTGGTTTAGTGTTGGTCCTGAAACAGAAACGGCATGAAATATTAAATATCAGAGGCCACTCCAAAGGCATTTAATCATTAACTTCATTTTCATCTCATTTCATGTTCAAATAACTCAATTTTCTATCGTGCTCCTCACCTGGCCTCAGGTGCAGCCTGTTGCTGAGCAGTGTGAGTGGTGGTTATAGTGGCGATCTTCTCTGCATTTGTCAACAAAGATGCGTTTGAGGACTCTGAGGAGGGTGGAAGAAAAGCAAGGATATTGTGACATAAAATAATACATGAAAAAAAAGGTTTTAATTCAATACGTTCTAATTTTGCACGGAAATATGCTAACACAAGTCTTCAAGGTTTCCTCGTAAGACTGGGCGACATGATTAAATCCGTATATCATAAGCGGAAACATTTTCTCTCTTCACTTTGTACCCCGGTGTCAATCTAACAGCTGTCAGCTACAAACACTAGCTGACCCACAGAGACCACCACCAGCCCCAAAACCAGTTTCCAGGCTTCTTTCACCACTTAGCCATCTTCCGAGACACCAGGGAAATACAGCGGTTTGTGCCATCAATCATTTTGTAAAGGTACTTGTCAATCACCGCCTCAAGCTGTACATCTTATTTCGGGCTGAAACTAATCCTTTCTGCCTGTGAATTGCCAAGTAGGAAACACACACAGTAGTGGCCTCAGAGCTCCAGCACATTCTGCGTTTTATCTCTGGACCGATCCACTCATTTTCAGCTATCAGTGAAAAACACTGGACGGACCATCATTACAGTACGCCTGCTGCATGAAGAAACCTTTGTTTTTCTTAACAACCTCATCTTTCTTGGCCATCTACAGGCACCCTACATTTGATTACAACTCTGCACCTCCCTTCTACTCGCTATTCTTCTCATGGTCATTTCCCCTCTCACCTATTAATCTCTGTCCCCTCCACCACTCTCCTGGAGCCTGGTGGCTTAGCCATTTCATTGCCTACTGCTCAAGATGTACAGTGTCAACCAATCAAGCTGGAGGGTGTGGGTCATTTGAGACAGTGAAGAGGGGAACTACAAGGAAAACCCAACCCCTTTCAATTATGCAGCCTCTCATTTATCCCTTATTCTCTCTCCCTCCGCCTTATTTGCATAACTCACTCCTTCCATTCAGCTGCCTCTCTCTGTTTATCTCTCCTCCAAATGTTTTCTGTCTGGAAATGATTTCCATTCTGCTCGCAACCTACTGCCTGCTCTCCCCTTTCTTGCTTAAAAAAAAAAAAAAAAGTGCACAGAAAAAGGAACTGAACTGTTTCTGTAATTTGTCTGTGGCCTTGACAATACATATGCCCTCCAGCCCTGAATGGCAGGAGTTAGGAAGGACAGCAGCTACAATCAATTCAGGGGAGGGAAAGAAAAAGAGCAATACAGAGAGTAAAAGGATATGAGCGCTAGTGCTGCACTAACAATATGTGCTAAAAAAAAAATATAGATCACACAGGACAAGTCTAGCTCCCCTTTCCATTCTCAAAGAACGAGGAGGGCTTGTTCTATGCCTCAAAATCATGCTGCAGAGACATCAGCTTTGATGAAGGTATTAGATTCTTGTACACGTATTACTGAACACCGGCGGGAAGACTCCCATGCAAGTTTCCTTGTCACTGCAGACGTACTGAGCATCAGTTAGTACAAAACTCCATCTGTGCTCTCAAGCAGTGTGAGAGGTGAGCTTAGCGGAAAGGAGCTGAATCTGACTTCACCTTGGAGGAAGCTCTTGCTATGGTACTCACTCCTACCAGAAGGTTTAGACAGCACTGATCCACAAAGAAATAGGCGATGCTTAGCCATTTGTAAAGAGAGGCAGCCAGAACAGTCACTCAGAAACACAAGTTAGAAACACAAGCCGCAATCTTTTCCCAAAACTCTTTCTGCCTCTGTGTCAGACAGCGTCTGCTTGTTTGACACATGCACATAAACACAAAGCAGAACTTTTCCGATAAAGCATATCCAGTTATTCCTCGCCAACGCCTTCTCTCTTGCTCTCTGTGTCTTCTTGGCAGAGCAATTTTGGCTCACTGTTCTCATCAACCGCTTTGAAGGGAAGAAAAAAAACCCTCTTCATCCATAAGAAGCGAGGCGGAAACCAACGAGCACCAGACAAATGGCTCCAATCCCTACCAGTGTGCAGGTTGACAGGGAGTATCGCATCCCTTGCGCACACACATTTAATTAAATAGTATTTGTGAAGCACGCCAGCGTGATATGTCAGCACAAAGCAGAAACAGTTCTCGGCTGCACAACGCAACATACAATGTGCACAAAATTTTCCTTAAAAACCACTCTGACAGAGGAGGCACACCCACATGCACAGAGGAAATTCAGCATCTGTCCATGCTGGTCTCGCTTGTTTCTCTCTCTCTCTCCCTCACACACACACACACACACACACACACACACACACACACACAGACAGACAGACAAACCTAAATTACTCTTGCATGTTTTAAAAGTGTGGGCATGCCAAAGGCAGAAATGCAAAAGCTGGAAAAATTCCCAAACATCTCCAAAGAATCACTCCTGTCAACACTGCGGGGGGGGGGGGTTCCAGTCACTTTAAAAGCCACTGAAGAAATGCAGCCTTTGTATAACACCTAAAGAATACTTAATAACAACAACCCAGGAAAATTATGACGTGTCTTCTTGATCTTAAAAAAATAAAAATAAAAAATCTGTTATTGTACCTGGTTCGGCTTAATGAGTTTTTGATATTTCTCACTAATAAAATCACACTTTTCTCTACTCACCATCTCCAGGAATGATGCGTAGTGTAACCGTGTTTCCAGCCTCCTTAATAAGGTTGACAATATCAGAGTGGGACTTGTTGGTGATTGAGCATCCATTCACAGCCAGGATGCGGTCGCCGACTTTCAACTTCCCACAGCGGTCTGCTGGGCTTCCCTCAATGATGCGTCCTATTTTGTGGGGCATGGCCACACAAGCATTTCCAGCTATGGTCAGCACCAATGTGTATGGATGCATGATTGAGTGTGTATTTGTATATGAAATGTTGGGGGATTTTGTTTGGCGAGAGAAGGGAAGAAGAAGGGAAAAGTGGGGAAGGAGCAGAAGAAGAGGACCAGAATGATTAAGGTTAATTCACTCGCAGCCAACAATCGAGCCAAGCAAAAGTCCCTGAGAGAAGAAGAGGATAATAATGCAAGCGCTGGGGGGAAAAAAAAGGGGTAAATTTAAATGTGCACTGCAAAGAAACAGGAGAACCTGTCCTACTATTTCCTCTAAATATGTTTTTCAAATGATTCTAAATGTTCAAAATTGGTTATCAATATTGGATTTATATCTTGGGGGGAAAAAAAGAGCTTATGATGTAACATTTCTGTTCCATCTACATCCCAAATCCCTGCAACTGCAGAAAGTTAGACTCTCTCCAAACATACATCAGAGCTGACGTCTCACCAACTACCCTGAAGTCTCTGTTTCTCTCACTCTGCAGGCCGACATCAGTCACTACAGACTGACGCAATCCTTCATTACTCTCGCCACACTCTCCTTACTTTTCATTATTATTCTTCCATCCTTCCCACTGCCTTCACACTTTTAATCCACAACAAACTCATCTAATCCCAACCAGTTTGTCTGTTTGAATAAATCTAGCCATTTAGGACTGTAAAATATCAAGAGTAGCAGAGTATAAGAGAAAAATCTTACTTTACATGTTAAGTGAAATGAAATAAAGCTCATCTGCTAGCCCGTGCTTTCTGCTTTGGCCCGTGAAAAGGAGCTTCACCACTTTAAAAGCCAATCTGTAAAACTAAGCGCTCACAGACCTTTCCAGTACTGTACACCCACACAGAGAGAGGCGAGCACAGTGGAATATCATTCGAGTGTACATAGGAAGCCACAGCAGCAGGCAAAAAGTGCACATAGAGTGCACATAGAAAAGATACACTACTACAAGTCTGTAAAAAGCAAAGTTGAATCTGAATTACTTGCATGGCTGTGTAATATCAAATAAAGAAACTACAACATTCTACCAGCCAAGTAATGAAAAACCTAAAGAAAAATAAAGTTTGAGTAAGCGAATATCTCTGATCGTATGCTGCAAAATAAATCGAATTTATTTGCATTTATCATTTCCCCTATTTATCCTCCTTGGAGTGCTCATTCTCATTAAGCTGCCATTAGGCTTTTAGTGTCAACCTGCTCCGCAGAAGCAATTTAAGTTCAGCTGAATAATACAAGTGGCTTTATGTAAGACCTACTTCACTTGTGATCAATTATGAAAGCCTTGTGCAAGTGTAGCAGCAGCTGCAGGCGAAGAAAGGGTTTCAGTGTCTTGGTTTGACAGGCTCAGATGAAAATGAGAAAAGAAGAACCACTTCTTTGAAGAGTGTTGATATTGATCTGGTGGGACTGTAAATAGCCAGAATCTGCACGGGCTGTCAGGCTATTTAGCGTTCAGTGGTTTTCATAGATGATTCAAAGGAAACACATAGTGCAGACAAGAAGATAAAAGGCCCCAGTGATGAGGAAAAAGCTAAAGTGTGATTCAGGTTTTGCTGAGTAGAAGTGATTTTTGAAAAATAATTGCATGTGTCATCATTAAGAATGTGGATCGGGGAGGGGTGCATTCCTTACCAAAGGTGGTGCCAGCTTCGGGCCGTGACACCGACGAGACGATGACAAAACCAAACCCTTCATTCTCACCGCGGTGAATCTCGACGTCATAGGGCTGCAAAGCAGACGAGACGGCAGTGGAGGTGGTGTTGGGTGGCTGAGAGGAGGTGGTGGCAGCTGCAGCAGCAACCACGGCACTACTGCTGCCCCCGGCTCCGGCGCCCCCTCCACCACTGCCGATGCCAGAGGTGGAGCCGCTGCTAGAGCTCATCGTGTTGAGGGAATTCTGGCTGCCCTGTGGGGTGCGCTTCCCTATTTCCTCTGTGAGACTGGGTGCCTGTGTGCTGCTGTGGTGTGAGGACGCCGGTGATGGAGGCATGTCTCCCTCTGCTTTAACTAGAAATGGCAGACGAGGATCCAGTGAGAAAGATGCACACATCAGGTGAAGGAACAAAGAGGAACAAATTGCAAACAGGAGGGTGAGAAAGAAGAGATGCAGAAAATAACAGCAAAAGATCACGAGAGAAGTTAAGACAAGTAGATAAATAATTAGGCCAGTCGTTACAAGAGAAATTCAGTAGACAATTACGTACAAAACAGAGTGAGAAACTAATATAATGAAAACAAAACTGTCAAGATATAAAAACACCCCCAAAATATTGCATTATCTGTACAATCTGAAGAGAAGGTAAATAAAAGATATTTAGCTCCTCAAGCACAGCTAGTTTATCTTGTTATGATAAGAAAAAAGAAAAAAGACAGCTTTGGAAGAAGGCCTCTTCACCAATCTCTTCTCTCATCTGTTTCCAGCATAAGATGAACTGAAGACGTGGTCTGCCTGCTCTATCTGGACATTTCATTCCACATTTCATTTCCTGTACAGCTGCTCAAGGAAGGCGCCTCATATTCTCGACGCTCTGAGGCAGACAGGGAGCAGCAATGCACTAATGTCTGGAAGCTGTCGTTGGGCCGAAGGTTGACCACCCTCTCCATCATATTTATGAGTCTTTTTTCCTTTTTTTTTTTTTTTAATTGTCTGCTAAAGAGCAGAGCTGTGCTGACCAGGGTGAAGTCAGCGATGGGGCGTGGGTGTTAGCTTGCAGTAGCGGCTGACCACTTCCACATCCACACTAATAACAGTCAGGCAAGATGGCCTCCGGGCTCCTGATGGAACTCTGACTGACATAAATGTGGCTGTTGGTAAAGTATTGAGTGCATTTCAAAGACTGAATGTTTCACTGTAACAGAGGCTGGAAAACCACAATACAATCAAATGTAAACAAAGACATCTGGGATTGCTCTCAAAACTGATTCAGTACAGAACAAAATTAACTGATGACATGAAATGTTTACTATGTGTAAACAATCTAATCAGGCAGATATACAATTTATAAAAAGAAAAAAAATTATTCTGCTAATGCAGAAAGAACATGTTGCTGCTGCTTAAAGGAATTTAAATAGTGAAATTTTTTATTGTGAAGAACCTGCAAGCCCTCTATAGCTTCATTCCCATCTGCTCAGGAAAGAAATGCACGTTCAAAGCAAGACAAGGGTCATTTTTGGAGTATTGGTCAACTTTAAAGCTTTTAGAGAAAAGCTATTAACCTAACTTCTTGCCAAACAACAGCAGTTATATATAAAACTACTTGTAATAGGATGAAATTAACTGACTTAATAAAACACGGTCCATCTGGTTGCGCTGCAGATGGATATACCCCCTTTCTATTGTGCTGTATGCCTTAATATTCCAGGTTCTATGGTATTACATCTCACTTGTTTTCAAGGTGAGCATCAGTTTCAACCAATCAGAACTAAAATCTAGAATTAAATGGTGAATGGAGTGGTACAGTGCTTTATTCTAGCCATTTGTGTATTACACAGTGTCACACGCTGATGGTTGCAGAGGCAATTTTGCTTTCAGTGTCTTGCCCAGAGACACTTTGTCATGGGGGCTGGAAGAGTCAGGGATCAAACCACCCATCAGTAAATGATCTATTCTTACCTCCTGAGCCACAAAGGCCCCACTTACAGCTTTACAGGCACCATTTCAATCGACAAGACCTAAATGTATTTTTGGACTTCAGCAGACAGAAATATATCAACGCCCCCCTGCTTGCTTCTTACCAGCATAACTGGTTTTGCGCCGCACTGTGAGGTTGACGTGGCCCTGCTTGGCAGCCTGCTGCATCAGCTGTACTACCAGTTGGTGCGACTTCCCCACCACTGCCGTGCCATCCACACATATCAGCTCATCACCGGATCGCAGGCGTCCATCTTCATCTGCGGCCCCGTATTTCACTATGTGGCCGATGTAGATCTGAAACATGAATGAAGCTGCCATGCATTAACAGTGCACACAAGGAAAGGCTGTGCAGCTATGTGTTACACAGTATTACTTCAAAATAAATGCATGGAAAGAGATCTAGTGATATTTAAAAAAAAGAAAAAGTATCACATTAAAATGTAGGACATGTAAAAAAAAAAAAAAAAAGTCCTGATTTTCTCAGCAGCCATAAACTTGGCACACAGCGAAGCTGCAATTTAAACTTCAGCATTAAATCTTTACTATTCTCTCAAGCCTGTAACAGTAGTAACCCAAGCCAAGCTCTAAAGTAAATCATTACTTTTTTTTCCCCTTCAGGAAAAGGGGAAAAAAAATGCAGTGCAGGCTAGAGTAAACAAGAGCAAACAACTCTGACTCTATAAAGAAAAAAGAAATGGCGTGTGTGTAGTTTTGTTCTTTTTTTTTGTGCAACTGGTTGAGGCTACATTGGCCAGATCAAAGAAAAGCTGCCTTTAAGAAATCACACATATGAAATTGTTGAATTCCAATACACAAGCATGAAAATACACACAGGAGGAAGATTAGCAGGAAAACAAACAAAAAAAACCCTATAGATGCCTCCACCACCACACACACACACACAGTCACAGACACAAACACTAGTGCTGGGAATATAGCATCCTTTTCATCATTCAGGCTACACAATCGTGTCAGTTTATACATGTCTTAGAGATATATGGTGAAAAGTGAGGAAATTGAAAAGCAAACTGGAGAGATTTCAGCCATGAGATTGAAAAAGATTGAGACTCACAGGCTCTCCTGGCTCGTTGCCTCCAAGGATCCTGAAACCGAACCCTGTGTCCTTCCTCCACAGGAAAATGTCCTGCTCCTGGAAGTCTGGAACTGTGAAATCAACAAGCTGCCATAAATGTGTGCACATACTGACAGTCAGACCTTTGGGATCCCTGTGCCTGCACTAGAATTCAGTATTAGAATGCCTTTAGACACTTTAGTTAATACCCCCAGTCAGAGATTCAGTCAGCCACAGTGTATAATGGATGCACCTGCTGTTCTCAGACAATCAGATATCTGTTTGTTTATGTCAGCATGTAAATACTGTCATATTTGTTCAAAGCTTTGTCACTATGGTAGCGCACTGCACAAAGACAGCGGGAAAAAAGGACCCATCAAAAGATAAAAAAAAAAAAAAAGATCTATTTTGGGTGAGGAATGTGATTTTAGAGCTAAAATAAACTCATAAAAGATAGCCCCTCATCCTCTGGTCCCATAATTAGAAATGATCTGACTATAATTCCCTTTTGATCCATTCTGAGTATAGTTTCACTTTCTTGTAGATTTTTGGAACAGCCTTAGAAATATTTTCTCACAACATATTCAAAACGGACCACACCGTTTCTTTTGCCTATGCTGAAGTGTACTTTCCGCCTGACCCCTTACCTAAGCATGGCGAGTCACAGTTCATTCATAGCCACAAGGGAACAGTGTGTATATGCTAGTAACTAGAAAGGTGCTGTTATAAAAGAGGCATTGCAATGCAGCGACTGACAGCTCATGGTTAATGTATCAGCAGAGAGACTGAAGCAAGCTCAGAGCCTGGGCAAAGGAGACGGTTATCCCATTGTACACACAAGCTTCTTTGCTTTAAACACATGGATTTGAGTCCCCATATACATATATGTGCGTGCATTTCTATGGGCGCAGCTGTGTTATGTGTGCTGACAAACATCTCTCGGAAAGATTTCCTTTCGCTCCAGCTGAAGCCGCTGCTGCCAAGGCCGCTAAAGCCACTAAGAGAGGGTGGGGTGGCAGAAAGCATAAGCAGTCTGCTTCCAATCTGTTCCTTCAGTCAACAGTTAAAATCCCTGTGGAGTGCAGCTATCTCTTCCAATCTATCACAGGGTTACTGTGGAGGAACTGGAGGAGGAAGAGTCAAAGGCTAACTGTCACAATCTGCACCCGCAGTCCAGAAGGTCAACTGCACACACTGCTCCTGCCCATTAATAGAGCCATAAGTGATCCCCACAGTGAGGTAACTGGGCATGAACGGATCAATATTTTCCAAAAGTTAGATTGGCCTATTCAAAACTCTGACTAATGACAAGAAAAAAAAAAGGGGACATGTTAAAACCCCAAGATATTAAAAAAAAAAAAAAAAACTTCTCTCCTGCAAATCTTCTCCTCTTTTACAGCAGGTTAATGCTGTGTGAGATTTTGGGATGTTTTCTTCCTGCAAATGGAAATCACTTCCTGCATGGTATGTTTTAAAGACCTTGATCTCAGCAGAACTTTTCATTATAAGTGAATGTTGCGTAGAAAAATGTCTCTGCCCTATCCAAGGCCTGAGCCCTGTGGGGTGGATACTGAAGGATTTTTATGAAGATAGCTCAATGAAGCGTGAGGAAGTGGAGGTTTTACATCTGCTGGTGTAGCTCAGCTGTTCTTCCATGCCGTTTAGGGCACTCCTCCTCTCCCATCTCCCATCCTGATATTTCTCTTTATATCCCATTTAAATGTTTCAATCAATTCTCACCTTATTATTCTTTGGGCCTGTCTTACAATTCAGCAGAGTGAACTGGCTTGGGCAATTCAGAAATGCCGCACTGGGATTCCATCATACTGGGACAGGTATGTAGACATACACCCCCCAGGGCCCGGTCATCTCTATTGTTTGTTTCTTTTCAAATCAAATGCTATTGTACTTTCAACTATTGATGGTAGCTTTCCAACAAGTGTCTGCACTGCTGCCACACTCAGCCCTTTGTTTTATATTATTCTTCATAATCTAAATAATGAAAATCATGGAGAAGTACACCAGGAAAACTGATTAGATTAAAAAAGAAAAAGAAAGAAAAATCAGCCCTTGCAGACTTATTTTTCCTGCTCTTTTACTTTCTTTTTTTAAAAGAAAAAAGAAAAAACAACTTGAAACTGAATATGATGGTTATTCTTTTTAATTGGAGCAAACCCCTTTGCTTTGGCAAGGAGGGGTGGAGAGGTTTACAATCCACTAACATCTACTCCGCTATTGTGCTAATTATACACCATGTGCCTTTTAAGGGAAGTCTAAAATGAAAGTGTGTCAGTGGTGCTGTTGTCTGGCACTGGACGAAAGCGGCATCTAGTAATTTTAAAAGGACACAACAGAAAATACTATTATTCAACTTCTTTTTCCAGACTTAGCGTTAAAGACTGACAGCATTTGATACCTGAATCTTAAATGTGAAGCCAAAGTCAATTAGTTTAGCTTGGCAAAAAGACCCGGAGATGCCTGCCTGGCTCTGCTAAACTGAAAAAATGTACATACTAGCCAAAAGCTTCATTTGAATAATTTTCACAAAATTTATGTTGTTTGTTCAGCCCATATACAAACAAATGTAAGAAACTGGTTTCTTTATGAGCCACGATATTCATCTACCATCACTAGCTATATTTAGGGTACAGACATCAATCAGCACTGTTTCCTTTTACATTTACATCATTTGTTCTATGTGAATTAGCTTACTCTACTATCATGTTTGCAGTGCTCATTTACAGCTGACTATTATTAGGTAGACGAAGCTAAATCCAGATTTTGTTGAAACTGCTGAGAGATTAATGCAAGAATTTGCTCATTTTGAAGGCTGCTGATTATGGTTGTGTTGAAGTGTTGCATTATTATACTGACAAGTTTGTCCCCATTTTGGCCATCAATGATAAAACAAACAAAACACCTTTTCTATAAGGTAAAACATTCTAACAATACCCCAGACATCTTCAAACTTTTCTTAAAAAAATAAATAAATAAAAAGAAAGAACTAATTATATATATATATATATATATATATATATATATATATATATATATATATCCCCCCCCTGGTTTTTATGACTGGACTGGTGGTCTAATACATTTGTGAAGCGCTGTATGTGTAGTTGGGAAATGTATATCAGAGTGCAAGCCCACATATCACCTGAGAACCAAAGAAAGCCCACAATCCTTACCAGAGACTAAAACATGAGTAAAATAACATGAAAATATGACCCTGTAAGTAAACAGGCAAAAAACTTGCCCCAAAATGAAACGTACCCCTGAACCACACCAAGGGTCCACACCGAGCCAACCACCCACGCAGCCCTCATCCAACTGCCACCAAAAATGAATATACTTACGCCTACTTTCATACATGCTCCTAGACTGGGCCCAAATCTTAAAGGGGTCCGGTTTTCTCTGGATGGTCCCGTCGCCTGGGGAGTCCTGGGTTGGGAGTCCTGGCAAGGGCTGCGAGGGGAGGGGGAGCGCTGCTCTCACTGAGATTGGGTGCCAAGGACGTGTGCACAGGCGAGTCCGTGTGCACGCTCCGGTGGCTGGAAACACTATGCTGGGAGCTGTTCTGACTGTCCTTCCTTGACAACTGCTGTTGGAGAAGTAGATCAACATTATTTGATTATTTAAAATCATCTGCAGAGGAGCATGGAAGCTCAGAACTCAGAAATGACTGACAGGTGGAGACAAAAACATAAAAAGGTTATTGCATCCTCAACAGCGGAATGGAAAACAAGAATCTGGGTTGTGGTTTGAGAGACGAGAAACAAGGACAGTGGAGCTATGAATACAGAAGAATTTTCAATTAGAGTTCAAAAAGATTAAAGATGGTTTCTCCTAGGGGTAAAAGGAAGCAGATTCTAAAAGTATAGATGTCAACCATTGTCATGTTGCTACCTTATTTAACAAAAAGAATAATCAAGTTGTTTTATGCAGAGGATTCTTTTAGCTAACAAAGAGGGAGAAAAAAGGACCTCAATGGTTTCTCATGATTAAGTCATTCAGCTATGGGAGAAAACTGTGGGACTTACAAGGGTACATTGCCCATTCCTTTTGTTTAACAGAGTGGAATGTATTAACAAGGAACTGCATTCCCTGCTGTATATGGAGAGATATTCACAATGAATAAAGCACTCGTGGGGCTTAAAAAGAAGAGAGGACTTTACTGGTGAAGGCAGAAATGTAAAACTTCTTATAAATTGCCACTCGCCCCTCAATAACATGGGCACTTAAGCACCTGTTCAAGGATTCGAGAGAAGAAAAACATACAATCCTGAGCTCAAGTATGAGTGCACTCCGAGTAAGAGTAAAGATCCTGTTTGTCATCCTTGTCACAGCATCTTTCTTTGCAACCACATCGTCACCATTAGTCTGCAGAATTTCCACTGCTGCAAAGATTTCAAACAGAAACCAGCGAAGTGAAAGAATTACAGGCAGAGCTCGAGAAAGAAAGGCTGATATTTTGAGACAGTAAGTGAAAATGACAGCAGTTCAGTCTCTTCACGTCACATGACTACACATTACTTTGGACGTGGAGGACAAAAATATACCAGGAAGGGGGTGGAGGCAAGTGGTTCATCTGTTCTCAAATATCAAAGTGTTTGGCCTTCAAAGTGCAGTCATGTCTTCAATAAATTCACACTCATTACTCCCTGAATCACTCTCCTACACCTCTGCAATTCATGTTTATATTCATCATACTTGTTAGACATAAAATGAGCTTGATGCTTTAGCAAATATTCAGTCAGGGCTGTGGCTCCAGCTGGAATGCTTACTCTGCTGGTGTTGCAAATGTGTAACCTCACTGGGTTTTGTGGTGTACTAAAAAATCGAGTCATACAATTAATCAGAAACGCAGGCCACGTTTGATGCTAAAGTCAGACCTCAGGACTGATGCTTCCCCCTGACCACAACATTAGTTTTTGGTTACTTTCATTACATCAAACAAAATGGCACCTCCATTTGCCAACCAAGTTTTATATATAAGATAATATTTTATATTACATATAAAATCCAACTCCTATTCTTCTTTTAAATGCAAACAAATCTCTTACGCTTGATGAACCTATTAGATTTTGACCTTCTGCAGTCATTGTGTCATCCCTCTGTGCTCTGGGAGCGGTTTAATACATTGGTTTCTCCTGCTCCAATAACTTATTAAGGAGACGAGAAGTGAATGGTATTGGTAGGTTGGGCACTGAAAGCAAATCCTCACTGCTTCCTAAGCCTCAGCTCAGTCCTGCTTAGCAGTCATCAACAGCTTGTTGTGTCACACATATACAGCATCATACTAGCAAACATTATGTTTAAATAACATGCATTAAAGGCATTCTGATTCTCGGCATACCCATCACCTCTGTTATCTGCTATAGAAATGCTGTTACAATCATCTACCCAGGATTAATATCAACGCACATCATTCCCAACAATTTTCACTCCAGCTAATTGAAATCACACAGAGTAACCTCTATATGGATATGTGCTGCAAAAAAATCATTGTGCAGCACAAAACTGCGCTCAGACACAGTTGATACAGTAGGTTACTTACATCAAGATCTGGGCTGCCATACTCTTACTATGGAGCCATGCTGTTATCATGTTTGGGATTGTCTTGCTGAAATAAGCAAGGCCTGCCATAAAAATAACATCCTCTGGATCACAGCATAACGCTGCTCCAAAACCTATGCATACTGTGTAATAGTCCATAGTTCCCTAATGCTTGTTCAAGTAAATATCCATCACCTCAATTATCCTTCCATCACCATTATCTATCTAGCACCAATAATCACAAGACCTGATTCCCAAAAAACTTTCAGTTTATCTAATTGATATAACATACCCTTCTAGAGTAATCTTTGTATGGAGGAGCCATGGCAAAATCATCCTGGGAAAAAAAAAAAAAGAATATTAAAAAAATTAATGAATACAAAAAGCTCCTGAAATATGTGCAGAACGTGGTTAAGGCATTGTCTTGATTAAGTAAAGCCTTCTTTTAAAAAGGAGGATGGACGGATGGATGGAAGTATCTTTGCTCCACAATCTGTATATATTATACGGTACCCCGATACCAGCACAAACACTGGCTTTTAAAACTAAACACTTATAACAAGATTGATGGTCCTTCTCTTATTAAGCATTAAAGACAAAACATCTAAAAGGAATTCCAAAATTTAGCTCTGTCCTACTAAACTACCAACAGGTCTGAGTCTGGTTCACTGCCTTTATGTACTACAGAATCAAAAGAGTTCGTTTTTCTGCAGCACACAAACAGCCTCATACAGACAACATATTAAAACATTATGCATTAACACATTTATCACTGACATGTTAGCCACCACCTCTATTATTTCTTATAAGAATCCTATCACTGTTAGCAACCCATCACCATCATCCAAATAGGCCATTCCCAAAACCTTCACCCTCTAATCAAAAATCACATACCCTCCTTCCATAATCTCTGTACCGAGGAGCCATCTCAAAATCATCCTGCAAAATAAAATCGGCAAACACAGATTAACTCTACAAAATCCTTTTATAATCTTTGAGTGAAAGTTCTAAACTTCAGGCAGGCCAGTTTACAATGAATATTCTCTATAAGTAGGACCGGCAAACATGTTCTGTCAGACACAGTCTACAGAGTGTTTCTATTAATACCAAAAAGAAAGATCTACACTGGAAGCAGGCAAATTTAGCACCTGGGCTTGTCACTAAAGAATCATGCTCTTGCAATATGTGCAGAATATGGTTTAGCACTGTCGTGCTGAAATAAGCAAGGGCTTCCTTTAAAAGGCATCATCAGGATGGTGCTATATATTGTTCAGCATTACTGGTTCCTTCACAAATGTGTACTAATACACTCCAATACCATCATGAATGCTAACTTGAACTGTATGCTGATAGGATGTATGGTTTCAGTCTTACTTAACCTAAGGGTAGGGCCCCCCAAACCACCAGCAGGCCTGACTCAGGGTCACTGTCCTTATATACTACAGAATTAAGAGTAATAACTAGTTTGTTGTGCTGCCCATAAATAGCTTCTTCCATAAAACCATTGTGTTGAAACCTTAAACCCACATTAAACCCATGATCACTGTCATCTTACTCATCTCCTCTACCACACAGTACCAATATCACAACACGTAATTTCCAAAAAGTTTAAATGTCTAAATGACATCACATACCCTTCTTCTGTTATCTCTGTGAGCCATTTTAAAATCATCCTGAAAAATAAAGTTGAAAAAAAAAATGAAGAACTTCAACCAAGAAGAACTTCCAAGTGTACCTCCATCCTGCTAAGCTAGCAACAAGTCTGACTCTGGTTCACTGCCTTTGTGTACTACAGAATTAGCATAGTTTTTTCTCTGTTGCACACATACAGTTTAACACAACCAAACAGTTAAATCATTATGGATTAACACAATTATCACAGGCAGCTTATTCATCACCTTTGTCCTCTATAACCATCATCAACATTATCACCCCACCAACACCAATATCACAACTTCTCATTCTTAATGCTTTTACCCCCTCTAAATGTTGTCACCTACCCTCCTAGTGTTATCACTGTATGGACGATCCAGCTCAAAATCATCCTGCAAAACAAAATTGGCAAACATGTTCATTCTGCAGGGCTCTTTTATAATACCTAGAGGAAAGTTCTAAATTGTAACAAAGCCTGTTTAGCACCTGGACTCTTTACAATGGAGCAATGCTTATGTAACTTATGTACAGCTTGTACAGTAGTTTGATATCATGGCATGCACTGCTCCAAAACTAATATTTGAACTGAGTGCTGATAACAAGATGGACAGTTCCTTCCTATTTAACGGCACAACAGCTCATTCCTAAAACCTTCACCCTTCTAAACAACGTCACCTACCCTCCCAGTGTTGTCTCTGTAACGAGGATCCAGCTCAAAACCCTGAAAAACAAAATTCCCAAACGCATGGTCTGTTAGACAGTCTACAGGGTCCTTCTAATACCAGAAAGAAAGAGCTACACTGCAACCAGGTCAATTTAGCACCTGGAATCTTTACTATAGAGTCATATTTGTGTAATATGGTATTTCAGCATTGTCTTGCTGAAATAAGCAAAGGCATGTTCCTCTTTAAGATGTATATATATCATCATGAGTGACTTTGAACTGTTATTAGTTTGCTGTGTTGCATATAAACAGCTAAACAGTATTTTAAACATTTTGTTTTAATACAATCACCATTGAAAACTTATCACTTATACAATCTTTTAAGGATAACAGTACCACTATAAAGCCACCACCCATATCATAAGAGCTCATTCCTAAAACCTTCATGCCATGTAAAGAGCATCACATACCCTCCTATTGTTATCTCTGTATGGAGGATCCAGCTCAAAATCATCCTGCAAAACAAAATTGGAAAACCCATGTTCAGTCTAATATAACCTGGATACCAGTTCTAAACTGCAAAAAGACCAGTTTAGCACCTGGACTCTTTACTATGGATACACGCATCTTTATGTACTATGTTAACAGCCATAATTAGTTTGTTGTGTCACACATAAATTTCCTGATACAGCAAGATATTATGTTAAAACTAAATGCATTAAAAACATGAAAACGACACCTTATTCTATCATCTTTATAAGAATACCATCACCATTATCTACCCAGCACCAATATTACTGCACCTCATTCTCAAAAACTTTCAATGCATCTAAATGACATCACATACCCTTCTTCTGTTATCTCTGTGTGGAGGAGCCATTGCAAAATCATCCTGAAAAATAAAGTTAAAAAAATTAATTCAAAACGCTCGAATATGTGCAGAGTGTAATTTGGCATCATCTTGGTGTAATACGCCAGTCCGTTCCTTTAAAAGGAATTATCTGGATAGTAGCATGTAGTGCCCTGAAAACTTGAATATATTTCACTGTAACCAAATACCATCACTGATACTGGATTTTAATGAGATGGATGGTCCCCCTCTTACTCAGCCTGGAGGACTGGGGGGGTTCAAGTTTAGCTCTGTCCTACAAAGCCACCAACAAACGTGACTCTGGTTCACTGCCTTTGTGTACTACAGAATTAGCAGTCATGTTTAGTTTTTTTGCTGTCACACACACACAGTTTAACACAACCAAACAGTTAAATCATTATGGATTAAC